>JARHVA010003584.1:1397500-1442500 GCA_037957365.1 Torreya grandis
TATTGAAATGAATTGCAATGCTAGAGTAAAAGGATAAAAAAGTATAGATGAGTGTCTAGCACACACTTTATCTTTGAGAGATGCTCCGAATGTGAAATTTTCTCCATGGAAATTATAGTGAGCATTAGATAGTAAATTCCCTTGCATGAAATGTAAAATAATAAATAAAATTTAAATTTTTAAAATTTAAATATAAAGGAATACACCTATAAATGGGTGAATCATGTTTCCTTGTAACTTGATATTGGAGAAGATATTCCTTGTTGAAGCATTAGAACACTATGTTTTTTTGGTTGAAGCACTCAAATATTTTGGGGGTGGTCAAGACCAAAATTTATCTAATAAAGAAAGGCAATGCATTGGGAAGAAAAATTCACCAACCCTCATTAAATATGGAGTAGTGCCTAGGTCATTGAGTTTTTCTAAACCTAAACTACACTAATCATATAACTAGTCTCTAACCTAAAGGTAATAAAATGGGAGTCCCATATGGGATCAATTTAAATAATTCATAGGGTATTGAGTGTAATTTAACTTTAGACACATTACCTCAATATATGAAGCAACTACTACTAAATTATTTATATATCAAAGTGTGCTCACTTATATGTACCATTAATCCCAATAATATAAAACTATAATAGGATGTATATGCATGAATAATTTTCATCATCCATAATTTTATCCCATTGGTGAGAAAATGATATATAATTCTATGCATTTATTATATCCTATCCTAGGCTTGAAAATTGATAACTCTTGTTCCTTTAAAATTTGTGCATATGGATGACATATGCATCCTATCTGTAACTATTTGAAAACTTATAACTTACATTTCTAAAACATGTATGCATATGTATGACATATGCCCATAAATATAACTATATTTATGAATATATTAAAAAAAAAAAAAAAAATCTTGAAAGATGTGTGTATATGCCTTTAAAATATTTCTCAACATGTAAATATTTATTTCATATTAGAACTAAACTAATATTTTGAACCATTCTATATTTTATGAATCTTTTGATTTATGTAAGAATTTGAATTTTATGCTCATGGAGGATTAAGTATTTATGAAAATACCATAAATATACCCCCATTTCAAGTTGATTACTATATTTTCTAAGTAATCATCTCAAAATAAAAGAGTTAACTATATCATGTTATTTACAAAGATTTAATCATGTATAATATATTGGAGAGTTATCATAATGATGTCATGGTGGTGTCATGGATGTGTTATGTTGAGTGGATGAAGAGATCTGATAGTATATGTGATAAGGATAAAGTGTACAATGTGTTTATTCTTATATGGTTGATGTTGGCTTAGTTGATTTTTAGAGTTTGACTGATCAAAGGTGTTTAAGGTTGAGTATGGTGATTGGACCATGTGAAATATTCCCCTAAGATGTTATATAAACTTTTAAATCTTATGTACATAAGTGGCATTCATATGGTTGATCATAGTTTTCATTTAAACACTTTGGGTCTAGTGGTAGAAAATATGAGTAGGTAGTTTGATGACGTTACCATTGCCATGTGGGAATGAGTCAAGGGGAGATTGTCATGTGTTTGTGATCACAATAGTCCCTAGTTATTATGTTCTATATATTAAGTCATGCATCAAAGCATGGTCAAAGATATGAGGGTGAAAAGTTGGCTTCTCAGTCAGATTTCATTATTTTCCCATACTTAGCCAAATTTTCAAAGTGGTTAGAAAGAGCTGAGTAAGCATGTTGATGAGGTTAGTTTTTGCATGCATGGAGATTTTAATAAAAGGTGATCATATTGGTTTTTTCAAATTTTAACCTATTTCTAATTTCTATATCATGTGATGTAGTGCATCAAAAGATATAGATGTGCAAAGTTCAGATCCCAGGTAGATAGACTGTGTTTTCCCATACCTAGCTAATTTTACAGTGTGGCAAAAAGAGCTAAGTAACTATTTTGATGGTGTTATATATTGAACATATGAAGGTGTTAAGAGAAAATTATCATATAGCATTTTTCATATTTGAACATAGATCATTTATGCTAAATTTAAGTTCATGCACTAAAGTGTGACAAAAGTTATGGATGCTCAAAATTGTCCTCTTGGGAAAATTTAGACATGGTTGGCTTTGTGAAAAATGTTTATGACAAGGAAATTTAATGGCATTATATCTCACACACATAAGGGTTTTAGGAGTATTATGTCACATGGTTAGATTATACTATATGTAGAGATCATCTAGTCTAAATTTGAGATCCTATAAGTAAGTGTAGAAGATGTTATTAAGGTAAAAAAATATCTACTCATGCTTATTGTTAAGGTCCCCATACTTGGTCATTTTTGAAAGTGCTAAAGCTCAATCAAGATTGATGGTGTGCAATTATTTGGAGGAGTTAATAAACATCGAGATGACATTAGTTACATGATGTTTAGTTTCTGATTAAAGGTACTTGATAAGGATCCAATGGTGAATAACATTAATATAGTTGACTAAATGGTTAGTATTTATAGATAATGACTTGACTGATCCATAGAGATTGATGGAGTGTATTGAGTCAAAGTTTCCAGATTACATGAGATGAGGTCAAAGTGATAGATTTTTAATGTCTATGCATTGGAACCTATATGTTAAAGATCAATAAAGATTGATAATATGATATTGACCCTAAGCTAAGAGTTCATGAGATTCGAGCTTAATATCCAAAGGTTAACTATGATTGTTTTTATTTGAATATTTTAAATTGTGAAGGAAAGACAAGTGTCTGGTTTTTAGACCATAGCTTTCAATAGAAGTCAAATTTGCTATTATAGTAAAAATCAAAGTAGTAGAATACTCCAAGGCACATCTAAAAATATCAATTATAAGATTTGGAAGTATGTACAAACATAGATATTGAGCTCAAAATTTGACTATGTTTATGTATATGTTCAACAAGTGACCCGAGAAGGATATTTGAGCTTATGTAATTAGTGTTTCAATGTTTCATGGTGAATTACCTATTAGGGAGTGTTGTAGAATCTATGAGGTATTTCCATGTGGTTTTTAGAGGTGTGATAAATATATCTTGATTATGAGCAATGATCAAGAATTGGATTGTATGTTCGTTAATGGCATTCCTATGTATAAGGTATTTGTTTGAGTTGTTTTGAGCATATGTAGATGTAATCTAAGATGTCTATGATATTTTAAGGATGTCTTGAGGGACATAAATAGTGGACCTATATATTTTTAAGTTGTCCTATGTTATTATTATGCTCAAAAAAGTCTCAATATAAGATTAATGGGTCTCCATAGGACCTAAAAGTGACTTATGCCTATTTTGAAAGGGGACTGTGCTTAAGTGTGAGCCATATGAGATGCCTTAAGGTTAAAGGAATGTTTTATGGCCAAAAAACAAATATTATGATCTTGATTAATTTATGACTACTCTATGTATAGTATAACTAAACGTGTTGGGTTTTAAATTTGTAATTGTGAGACTTGGATGTGAGAGAGTTGAAGAGCAAAGGAAAGCAGAGGAGAGTGAGAGTGCCGAGCTATTGGGTTGATGAGAAGAACAGATTAAAAACTATGTGTATTATTTGTAGATCATGTTCTTGATGATAGGATAGTGTTATTTCAGTGTGAATCTATGTGAAGAGATATTCCTATGTGAGAGGCTTGTTTGAGAAAGAGAAAGACATTGTGAAAGGGTTAGATAATCAAGAGGTCCATCATCAGCTATTATAGACATCAGTTCTAAGATGAAAGTGTTCTTTTTAAGGATGGTCTAAATGAAATGATCTTATTTAGGGGTAGTTTTTCCTTGTGAAATAAGGTTTCACTAAAGAATTTTGATCAAAAGGATTTGATCAAGGTTGTAGGTCAAAAGGACATGGTTGAATGTTCATGATTAGAAGGACTTGATCAGTTTCTTATATGTTATCATATTATAGGATAGTATTCCATGTGTTTTTAGGCTTGAAATTGGGTTTTATTCCCCAAGAGGGTTCCCACGTAGATATTTTGTTGTGTATGTGACATTGTTTTATGTCTATTGTTCACTGTTATGAATGATCTATATGCTTCATCAATGCTTGTGTTGATTGCTTAAATATTTGTAAGGGTTTGGAAATTTAATTATAATGTTTGCAATCACTGCTTCACATCCCACCTCTCATTGGATTTTACCTCTAATAATTGGTATTAGAGTGAGGTCATTTGGTAAAATCTTGACATCTTGAAGCTAATCCAAGGTACAATGGCTAGTCAAAATATGCAAGGTGCTTTCTCTACTAATCAAGCACCAATGTTCAATGGATCCAATTATGCATTTTAGAGTACTAATATGAAGACACATATTGTCCTTAGGTTTTGATGTATGGAAATATTTTTTGGACGGTTATTCTACTCCTACTTTTCCTCCATTTAGTATTGAAGACAAAAAGCTATTTGAGAAAAACTCTGAGGAAATGAATGTTGTCATTTGTGGTCTTACAGAAACTAAGTTCACCAAAGTTTTTTATTACACATCTACCAAATAAATATGGGATAAATTGAAGACTATTTTTGAAGGAGATTCAAAGGTTAATATTGATAAGTTGTATACTCATAGAAGGTAATTTAAAATTCTCAAGATGAATGAAGAAGATACTGTGGCATCCTTTCTATAGAAATTTGATGAGGTTGTAAACATCATTAGAGGTCTTTGAGAGAATCTTGAAGAGACTATTGTTCAAAATGTATTAAGTTTTCTATCCCCAAAGTTTGATTCAAAAGTGTCTACTAGATAAGAGATTCATGATCTTACTTAGTTGAATTTGGATCAATTGCATGGCACCCTTACTACCAATGAGAGGAGGAAGAATGATGATATACCACCAAAGAAGGAAGTAGCTTTCAAGATTGAAATGAAGACAAAAAATAAGTTCCAAGATAATAAAATCAAGGAGGATGACATTCTTGATATAGATGAGGATGAAATAATTACTTTTATTTCAAGGAAATTGATAACAGGTTCAGGCAAGTATAAAGGTAAGCTACCCCTCAAATGATTCAACTATGTTGAGATAGGAAATTTTGCTAATAAGTTACCTCATATGTATAAGAAGGAGTATAACAAAGAGAATGATCAAGGTCATGATGATGATAAGAGATGTTTCAATATTAATAGAAGAAAAAAGGGTTTCATAAGGTTTGATAACAAGAATAATTACTTCAAGGATCAGAAGAGTCTATACACCAAAGAAGATTGTAGCTCATCAAAAGAGAGTGAAGATAGTGTCTCAAAATATGATCATGAAGAAGATGGTTTCATTGAAGATGAAGATTTTTTTATGGTTGAGGAATGAAGTTGTTCACAATATAAGGTATCTACTTAGAGTTATTTAGATGATGATGAAGATGAGGTGGACTATGAGACCACATTGGCTAATGCCCATTAAGAACTAAAGATTGAGAATAAGATGAATAAGAAGATGAAATCTAAACTCAATTAATTTTAGGATAAATTTAGTGTGTTTGAGGCAAGAATGGATGAGGATGCCAAAGAGAATGAAGATATGGTCAAACATCTTAGTTGTCAACTAGAAGTTCTGTCTACTAGCCTAAAAGATAAAGAGGATGAATGTACAAGGTATGTTTTAGATTAAGGTAAAAGTAGGTTTTGAAGGGACCCTAAAACCCTTTAACAAAAATAAAAAAGATAAAGCAATTACGTCCAATAAGAAGAGCATTCCTAAAACCTATTGAAAAATAGCAACAAAATCAGGTTTTACAAGGACCTAAAACCATAAACCTAAACCAATAGAAGTACCCAGGTTTTACAGAGACCTGGAAACTCAAAAAAAATTTAAGACTAAGAACCAAGTATCAGGACCAAAAAACAAAAACCAGTTAAAGTATCCAATAATAAGGACCTGGATATGACAAAATCAACAAAGAAGACCCTAGTCTTCTATTGCAATTCTAGGATCATCTTAACAACCTCCTTTCCAATCGTAGCAGTATCCTGCATGGAGATAGCAGCCGAAGTAGTGGCATCTTGTAGGGATCTCTTCCTGAAACTCTACTTGGTCCTTTTACTTGGACCCTCTAAGGATATTATTTCTTCATTTTCTCTTTTTCCAAGATTAGTTGTAGCAGCACAGATGCTGGATGTTACCTGCTCCATCTTAGTTCTGCTTTCCTTAATGAGCATCCTAAGATTATTCTCATAATCTTTAAGTTTAATTGGGATATCTCTCATTTGCATCTCCATATGGTTGATTTTGATTCAATCAACTTCTTGATTGTGTTGCATTATTTCCAATTTCTTCTTCAGCCCCATTAATTCATTATAGATCAATGAATCAACTTGGAGAATAGAATCAGCTTTGAATTTGGTAGAATGCAAGAAGGAAAGCTTAGTGTCCCTCTATCAAGAGTCACGAATGTCTTTTGTATTATCATGTGGAGTGGAATCAACCTTTTCATTTTGTTCCTCCCTTTCCATCTGTTCCTCCTCTTTAGTCTCAACAGGGTCTTCATGCTGAACAGGGTCCTCCTTTTCTTGTTCCTCAATCTCCCTAGCAGGAGTAGAAACCAAAACCATATGATCCTCCTCTCTCATAGAAACTAAATCATCAATTAAAATATTCTTATCTTTAACACCTCCCCCCAACATAGTCTAATTATCCTCATTATTAGAAATGCTCTGTTCTAAGTTTCCCTCCGTTATATCCCCTTCATTCCCTTTCTCAAATTTTCCTTTAATTTCTGGATATCCTTCCAAATTAGAACTAAACTCCCCATCATCCAATCCTTCCTCTTCCTCCAGGACATCCTTTTTGGAACTTTCAGTATTTTCCAACTCAAATTCCTCTTCAACAATTTGTTTTTTTAGAACTGGAGGGTTTTGGTTTTGCCTTTTCTATCTCTTTAACTTTTTCATCCTTTTTACACTTTATGGACTGAGAATCCTTATTTTTGTCAGAATAAGAAGTCGAAGCTATGGAATTATGTACAAGGTATGTTACTAAAAATGAGTCATTAAAATTTGAGTTAAGTAAGGTATATATTAAAGTAATGTCATTTTTTATATTTGAAAAGAGTTTAAGTGATCTAGAGAACCTTTTGAAATATCAAAATCATGAAAGTGATAAGACCGGTCTTCAATACAAAGAAGAACTAGAGACTACAAATCAAGACAAGATGAAGACTAATATGAATAAGGTGGATCATAATTTAAAGAAAAATCATTAGACAAGGAATGAAGGTGATGGTAGAATAAAGATAAATCAGATCAAATAGCTAAATGCCATGAGGTATGCAAATTTCAATGGTTACTTATATACTTGTAATCAATTTAAGCATAGAGCTATGAATTTACAAAATGTTGGTTACTTAGAGAATGTACAAGACCTGATAAGAATGAATTTTCTTAGAACTATGATGGGGATAAAGGTTTAATAAAGGTTAAGTGTCTCAACTATCATAATGTTGGACATTTTGCAAAATGTTTTCCATTTAAGGTAAGATAAGTTGAGTTTCCTTCAAGACATATTGAGTGCTACAGTTGCTATGAACTATGGCACATTGTAAGATATTGTCCACATATAGAAAGGAAGAAAGAGATTTTTTCAAAAAGTATGGCATGATTCAATTGTGAATAGAGAAGTCATATTTCTATATTATGTAATCAAATGCCTACAATATAGAATAGGTTTTATCAAGCTCTTAGAGTGAAAGATAGAAGAAAAGTTAATACATGGAAATCGAAGGTAGTAAGTATGAATCATGATGAGAATATAGGTCCAAGTTATCTATTTTATATGGTGGAGAATTCTTATAAATTTCAAGAGTCCCAAGAGGTCTCATTTTTTGCTCATGTTGAGAATGAAGAGATTAAGCTCAAGAATAAGACCAAGGTGCTAATTGAAGCTTGTTCTAAGGTATGTATGGATCCAAATAAATATGCTTATATTATTAAACAAGTACCTAGTGATGAGAATACAATATAAAAGGAATATTCTTGAGATGAAGAGGCATGACATGAATCTATGTTATCTCCATGTATTGATAATCCAACCATAGAAGGAAAGGAGAATATTGTAGTAGTTGAGGAATTTATTTCTTTACATAGAAAAAAGAAGAAGAACTATAAGTAACATATAAGAAAGGAGGAAGAGGAATATGAGGGTTTGTATTTGTTTAATAGAATTAAGGTATAAAGAGTATCTCTATATTGCTTCTTAAGAGACTACCTTCAAGTGGAAAAGAAAGTGTTATTGTGGTGTTTTTCAGTTGGAACAGTCTGTGGGGTCAGATTGAAGGTTCCTATTTGGTAAAGATGGATTTGTGTTTTGTTCAAGGTAATATTTTTTCATATAAAGGTTTTTTGACCTTATTATAGCATGATCTAGGTGTTTTTATGATCTGAAGGTATGCCAAAGTCTATTTGGAGATTTTTGTTAGCCCTCAAGTTTTCCAGTTTGTACTTAAGAGATTGCAAGTCCTAAAATGGGTTATAGGAAGTCAAGGTTCCAAATGATATGTAAGCTCAAATCTTGATCCAAAACTATGTAATTGTTGTCTCTAGGTGTATAAGAATTTTTAGAGGTGGACATTGTTTGAAAGGTGTTGTATTGACTTTGTTTGTTCTGAGATTCTAAGGTTTTGGGATCTGCTAGAAAAGAGGTTTGCCTTATGAGCTAAGGTTTGAGGCTTATTAATTTTTTGAATGGGAAAAATGGGTGGTCTAATCAAGCTTCATAGAGACTTGAATGTTTTTTTCTCAATTTATTCTTTTTTGTCAAAATGGAGGGCTAATTAGCTAGTAGGTTTGTAGAGGAAGTATGTTACAGAAGATGAGCTTTTTATTGAATTTTTTTGTGCATGAGGGGAAATATGAGAGTGCTCTAAATATGAGGTTTTAGGTCTTGAAGTTATGTCTAATAAAATTTTTGGACTCTACAAGTTTGAGGGAAGGATAGAAGAGGACTAGATTGGCCTAGTGAGAAGAAGAGTGATTTTTTTAGTTTCTCCAAAAGAGTAAAGAAGGAATGTATTCAAGGTGAGTTCTCAAATTATTTTAAGACATGTTTCCTAATTTTTGAATGGTATGATTCTCTATTGATGGCAATGGTAGTGTCTTGAAAAAGAAGTTTTTTAAGCCTATATGGTGGTTCTTCATGGTGTGTAGAGATCTGAAGATGCACAAGTGGTTCAATTACTCAAAACTCTTAGGAGGAGTCCCTGTTAGATGTATTTTGGTAAGTAACATCAGATTTTAGTAACTTATGTGTTTTGTCTTCATTATTTTTTATGCTTGTGAATAAGAGTGTTGGCATGGATTAAAAGGATGTTGTCAAGACAAGAAGAGGCTGGATCAAGGTAAGGGGGAGTTTGTATCATATTTATAATATGGTCCTTTCATATTCGATAGTAGTTTTAGGTCCTCAATATCAAATTGTGCCCACTTTATCATTGTGTCAAAGGGGGAGAAAGTTCTTATTAGGGAGAAAGCTCCTATTTTTGGGAGTGCTTTGAAGAGAGAGAAGTTGAGGAATATATTTCTATATTTATGGGTGTTGACATCAATGACAAAGGGGGAGATTTTTGGAGAGTTATCATAGTGATGTCATGGAGGTGTCTTGTTGAGTGGATGAAGAGCTTTAATAGTCTATGTGATAATGATAGTGTAATGTTTTTGTTCTTGTATTCCTAATGTTAACTTAGTTGATCTTCAGAGTTTGACTGATAAGAGGTATTTAAGATTGATTATGGTGATTCAAGCATGTGAAATATGACCCTAAGATTTTATTTAAGCTTTGAGAGCTTGTGTGCATAAGTGTAATTCATTTGGTTGATCATAATTTTCACTTAAACACTTTGGGTCCAGTGGCAAATTTTTTTGAGTATATAGTTTGATTATGTCACCATTACAATGTGGGAATGAGTCAAGGGAAGCTGGTCATATGGTTGTGATCACAGTAGTCCCTAGTTGGTATGAACTATATCTCAAGACATGAATCAAATTATGGTGAAAGATATGAGGGTACAAAATTGGCTTCTCAGTCAAATTTCAGTTTTTCCCTATACTTTGTCAAATTTGTAAAGTGGCCAGAAAGAGCTAAGTAATCTTTTTGATGAAGTTAGTGTTCACACATGTGGAGGTTTCAGGATAAGGTGATCATCTAGGTTTGTTTAATTTTAGAAATATTTTATTTTCACCAATTTATAGATCATATAATGTAGTTCATCAAATGATATATATGTGTAAATTTGGGCTCTTAAGTGGATTGATTGTGCTTCCCCATACTTAGCCAATTTTGCAGTGTGGAAAAAAGAGCCAAGTGATCATTTTGATGGTATTATATGTTATATGTATTAAGTTTTCAAGAGAAATTGATCATATGAGTTTGTTAAAATTTGATCATAGATCATTTGCACTAAATTTAGGTTCATACATTAAAGCACATAAAAATTTATAGATCTTCAAAGTTGGCATCTCATGTAAATTTAGACATGGTTGGATCTATGATAGTTGTTTATGAGAAAGAACTTTAATGGCATTATATATCTCATGTGTAAGGGTTTCAAAATTAGTTTCTCTCATGGTTACATTCTCCTATGTGAAGAGATTATCTGGTCCAAATTTGAGATCCCACAAGTAAGCACATAAGAAGTTATTGAGGTGGAAAAATGGCTACTTGTGCATATTGGTAGGGTCACCATAATTGGTCATTTTTGAAAGTACTCAAGCTCAAGCAAGATCAACAATGCATGATTGCTACAAAAGAGTCAAGAAGTAGTGAGATTAAGATAGGGGAATGATGTTTAACATCTAAGCAAAGGTACAGGATAAGGATCCAATGGCAAGTGAACATTCATACAGTTGATTAAATGGTGAGAATTAATTGACAATGACCTAACTAATTTGTAGAGATGGACGTAGCGTGTTGAGTCAAAGTTCCTAGATTTCATGAGATGAAGCTAAAATAATATATGTTTAACATCTAAACATTGATTCTTATGTATTAAATATTGATCAAGATTGATGGTGCAAGATTGATCCTGAGCTGAGAGTTCATGAGATTCGAGCTTAATATTCAAAGGTTAACTATGACCATTTGTATTTGAATATTTGAGATTGAAAAGGAAAGACTAGTTTCTAGTTTTTAGACCATAGATTTCTATAAAAGTCAGATATACTATTGAAATAAAAATCAAAGTGTTATAAGACTCAAAGATGCATCTAGCAATATGAATTAGAAGATATGAAAGTGTGTACAGACATAGAAATTGAGCTCCAAGGTTGACTATGTTTTTGTATATGTTCTAAACGTGACCCGAGAAGGATTTTTGAGCTTATGTAGTTGTTATTTTGATGTTTCATGTTGAATTGGCTATTAGGGAGTGTTTTAGACTCCCTAAGGTTTCTCTATATGTATTTTTTAGGTGTGATCAATCTATCTTAAGTATGAAAAATGCTTAAGAAGTTGATTATATGTTTATTAATGGCATTCTCGTGTACAAAATTTTTGTTTAAGTTGTTTTGAGCATACATAGAGGTAAGCTAAGATGCATGTGATCTTTTGAGGATGTCCTAGGGGACATAAGGAGTATACCTATATATTTTTAAGTGGTCCTATGTTCTTATTATGGTTGAAGAAGTGTCAATAAGCTTAATGGGTCTCCATAGGACTTAAATGTGACTTAGGCATATTTTGAAAGGAGACTATGGTTAAGTGTGACCCATATGAGATAACTTAAGGGTGAAGGAATGTTTTTTTCCAACAAATAAATATTTTGATCTTGATTAATTCATAATTTCTCTATATATAGTGGAATAAAATGTGTTTTGTTCTAGACTTGTAATTGTGAGACTTAGATGTGAAAGAGTTGAAGAGTGGACGAAAGAAAAGGAGAGTGAGAGTGCCAAACTATTGGTTTGATGACTAGAAGAGATTAAGGACTATGTTTATGATTTGTAAATCATGTTATTGATGATAGTATAGTGTTCTTGCAGTGTGAATTTTTGTAGAGAGATGTGCTTATGTGAGAGGCTTGTTTAAGAAAGAGAGAGGTTTTGTAGCGGTCAGATAATCAAGAGTTCCATCTTTAAGTGTTTCAGACATTGATTCTAAAGTGGAAGTGTTCTTTCCAAGGAGGGTATAAAGGACTTGATCTTCCTTTGGGGTAGTTACTCCTTCTGAAATAGGGATTCACTAAAGACCTTTGATCAAAAGGACTTGATCAAGGTTGTAGGTCAAAAAGACTTGATCGAAGGTTCTTGATCAGAAGGAGTTAATCAGTCTCTTATTTTCTAACATCTTATAGGATAATAGTCTATGTGTTTTTAGGCTTGAGAGTGGTTCTTATTCCCTAAGAGGGTTTCCCATGTAGGTCTTGTGTTGTGTATGTGACCTTGATTTATGTTTATTGTTCACTATTATGAATGATATATATGGTTCATCAATTCTTGTGTTGATTTATTAAGTATTTTCAAGGGTTTCAAATTTGAATTGGATTGTTTTCCATCATTGATTCACTCCCCCTTCTTCATGGATTTTACTTCTAACATTATCATTCCAATATGTGTAGAATATGTCATCATAGTAATGCATAGATCATCTAATATATATGAAACATGTAATGCATGACATTAAAGTTTCATGTCAAGATATATATAAAAATTATTAATAGTAGTAAATATCAATGTTGTAAGCACTAAATAGTATTATGTAGTAAAGGTGCATGATTGTAATCATAAATCAACAATATCAACATAAAACCCTATATTAATCCACTCATAAGTATACAATGTCATGGCCATGACTCACACAAAATAAGCACATGCAATAGCACTCAAATTCATGAAAGGTCAAGAGAAACATACAATATTAAAAAAAAAGCCACACAAAAGGCCAAGGGATGTAAATAATAGAGCATAATATATCACACACATAAGGCCAAGGGCCACAGATAATGGACCGTAAAATGCCCCACACATAAGGCTAAGGGCCATATATAATGAATAAGTGATTGTATTATTATGAAGGGAATAAATAAAAATTAATAATATAATAAGTTAACTATTTGACACCATCAAAGTGTTTCAATTTTAGAGCATAAATAAATAACATATTGATGAGATATAACACTATAAAGAATATGAGCATTACCATTATGTGTAAGAAAAAAATCAAGATCAACATTGTAAATGAAAATTTGCTATAAATATATCTCATGTATCAATATAATATATGGATTAATATTACCCTAAGCATTGGAATGACACCTGGGTATATGAATGCCATGTATATATGCATCCATGTACCATATGTAGCTTGTATGCCCTTGATCACTCATATATAGTATTAAATGTATGTGTGTATAAAAAAGTGTATAGAATCTACTAAACATGTGATAAATAACATTATTTAATAATGTAAACTAGTAAACATGTCATGATTAGGTCTTCATTTTTTCCATATTTTTATTTATTTATGCTTTTGAAATATTTGGCACAAATGTTTATAAATAATACTAGTAAATATATGGCTCTATGCCACCTCTCTTGTCCTTTACCTTTACATTTTCTTTAAGGTTGTGTAAATGCATTGCATTTTTTTCATTGTGTATGATTTTTCATGTTATATCCTTTTAATTGACCTAGAAAATTTTGATTAATAGTATTCATTGCCATAATGCTAAATATTGATTAGAATTCCTTCATGTAAGAAATTAATGTGATTTTTTTATCCACTATAACATACATGAATTATAAAATTTTCCATCCCAATTCAAACATTGATTGGGTGGTATAGGGTATCAATCTTATGCTTGTATTGATGAACTTTGGCCAATAAATAATTATAGAGTAATATATCTAATGATTATTCATAATATGGATTTCGTTGTAACTCATCAATGTGAGGTACTAGATATCGTAATAATGTAACACTACAAATGTTATAGAGTTCATATACCTAGATTTTAGTCAATTGTAAACAAACACCCTTCATTTATGTTTTAATATTAAATATTTCTTGTTTTGAATGATTATCACCTTTGCATGTTGTATTTATGTGTCAAATTATACTATAGCTTAATGTTGAGAATCTCTATGGTAGTGTGATGACCTTGATGATTCCTTCAATCTTGTATTTTTTTAATTTTATGTTAAAAATATATACAAATTTATGTTCCATGCCCAATGATTCTAAGTTAATCATAATATAATTTGGATTCCTAATGTGATAAACCTCTCATATATAGATTTTTGGTAGTTGGTAATGTAATCAAGTTTTTATATACTAAAATTATAAGATGATTCTTGTTTTTTTAATACTTGTTACTTGTAATGTTATGGGAGGTTTTGTCTCCTAAAACCCCAGATTTTTCTCAATTTTTTTTATAATGTGAAATGTATAGTTTTTATTGTGCCTAAGTGATGGTTGATTTTTATAAGTGTTTGTATTAATGGTGCCTTTATCATAAGAGAGTCATGGTATGAAATAATATTTAAAAGAGTTTTTTAGTTCTGATTATGTTGATTAACTAAAATGATTTTATTTCATTTTCCCTTGTGTATTGTTCTTGAGGAGAAACCTAAGAATTATCACTACTCTCTACATATGAATTGTCACGATATTCTCTTGGGCCACTAGGTGTAAACATATTATGAGACATGTACTTACATGGATTAATAGTATTGGTATTAAATATATTTAAATGTTTATATATCATGATCATCATTTATATCATACCAATTTATGACTATGCCATTTAAAGTTTCTAAATATACCACCAAGGGGAGATTTGGAATTGTCTTATTTTTATATATACTACATTAATGAATATGAATGGATCTTTATGATTTAATTTAATTAATTATCCAACCTCATAAGTATGAATTTGATCCACTAGAATAGGCTATGATGGAGGCACTATAAAATAATGCATAAAATATCACTATGAATTGCTTCCTTTTCTTATTGTCATTTTAAAATATAATAAGGGATCACCATCTATGGGGAATGTTTAAAAATAGACATCATGCATGAAATTAAAAAATATGTGTAATGTAAATGGCATTGATTACATAGTAGTATGTATCTAAGGTCAAACCAAAATCAAATTGTAATGTAAATAATTAAACATGACATTTAAAATTAAGAAAAAATTACTTGGGTCCTGGTTACACATTCAATGATATTGACCTTAGTAATTGACATGGATTGCTATCAATTTCTTTTATAAATTGATTTGGTTTTTGAATACTATATATATTAATTCCCAATTATAGTAAGAAATTTATGTTTTAGATGTTCATTCTTAATCCATTTTTTATTGACACAAATTTGTCTATTTTACCTTTAGTTTGAACTTGATTGAATAATGGGAAATTTTATTCTATTATGTGTTTGGTAGATGATTTTTCCTTTTTAGAGTAAATTAACTTTTATATATAATTTAATGATTTGATAATATAAGTAAAGTATGCAAGTTATGTATCATTTGGGAGAGTTTTTACATGCAATGACTCATATAAGATGTCCTTTTAAACAATTGATTTGTTTAGTAGTTTGAGAATAGAAATCTTAACATGGGTATTTTTTAGTTGATCTATGATATCATACACTTTAGATTGAATGGATGTCCTCATGTGAGTTGGAGGAGGTTAAAGAGGATCATCTATAATACCTCAATTATTCCATGCTTCATAGGGAAATCTACATCTTCTAATATTGACAACATGGATTGTAAAACACAATATAATCCATAGGTGAATAATGAAGGTGGGATGGTAGATGGTACAACCTTGAGGTATAGGGTGATGACTAAAAAAATGAGTCATGCATGCCCTTTAGTGCATCATGGTAACATGAAGTATCTCATAATAAATTTTAAAATAATGTAAATTATGGAAGGCTAAATATTGTTCATTATCGATTTCAACCTTATTAGTATACAAATATTTGATGCATAGAATTACATAGTTTTTAAATATATTTCATAGCAAAGGAAAAATACATTTAATGATTATAATCAAATCTTGAGTCAAAAAATTAAAATTAAGTAAATTAATTATAGCCATGTTTAATTTGTGAATGAGGGAAAATAAAGAATTAGGCTTTAAAATCAAATTTAGATACATTAATATAAAACCTATAAATAAGGATAAAACCCTATAGGACCTAGGGTTTGGTTATGTTTATTATATAAATGGCATCAAAATCAGGTTTAATATTATTTTGATTATGTGAACCTAGTAAAATATAAATTTTGATCAAATTCAAATTATATGCTATATTACAATAATTACAAATATGAATTTAAAATATAGAATTTGATATGAAAATTACACTTGTTATTTATGGAAAGTATTAAGAAGATCAAGATACTTATAAAATTAATATACTATAGATATTTGAGATTGAATGTAGACTTTATAAAGGGTTTGATATTGTACTGTGAGACCCTCAAAGTTTGATATGTGTCTTTGGATGTGCCTAAAAAGAATTGTCAACTTTAAGATGCTACTGACTGATGTTATGGTTCACAACCTGACAATTTCATCTGGGTAAGTTTAACTTCTCTATTTCCATATAATCCACTATACATACTTCTAGGTTTTCCTTTTAAGATATATTCAGTATCTATCTATGTGAATAATTCTCAAAACCTATCTCCTTATCTTTACAACCCTAGGTCTAATTTTGACACTAGGTTTTAGTGTAAAAAGGGAAATAAGGTGGGTTGAACTAACACCAACCAATCCTTGATGAATGGTTTAATGTTGAATACATATATAATACTATGATGATGATAGTCAAACTACATGTAGTTATCCATGTTAGGTGTATGTGTATAATAACACTCATTCAATTAAATCAACATGTGAGATAAATTTCAATACTTGGAAAATGATAACTTTGGATTGGATTTTAAGTACTTCAGACTTGATTAGGACCTAGTCTTTATGACTAATTGATTAATTTAAAATAATAGTGTATTGCTTTAAGTGTAGATGTGTCTAGTAGGCTTTCTTAAAAAAAATTATATGTGCTTAGGCTTAGACATATTATATATTTATATGGGACTCTTTTGGTACTTTCTCATGCCACCATCATTAAACACATATAGGTTAACCCATGATAAGGATTTGAATTTAGAAAGTGATCATTGGTTACCAAAATACTAATAGAGTTATAAATTCTCTCATGTTTGGATCACTCCAATAGGTCATTACCATAGTTAAACATGCAATGACATTATATATCCACACACATGAAGATCATGTACAATATAAGTCTCTATTTTGTGTGTATTCATAATTTAATAGGGAGTGCATGTTATATAGGACTATATATATTCTTATTCTCAACAATCAAATAGTTGTAAGAGATAATATTAGGGAATAATAAAAATCCCTATTATTTAATATTAAATAAACCTAGGTGAAAAAATATCATGTTTTAAAATATAAAAAATTAACTCCCTAATTTAAGCTTACCTCTCAAGTGAGTTTGAATAGGGCTCAAACATAGATAGTTATGAAATGACCCAAATGACTAGCTATTATAAATGTGAACACTCTAACACTCTCCATTAAGCACATAATGGGAAGTGAAAATATATGAAGCAATGAGACTAAAGGGTTCCATCAAATAGGATTGATTATGTACCCATGTATAAATTCATAATAAAATATTAAGTGTGCCTATGGTAACCAATCTATCTTACTAAAATACATAGATGTTGAGTTGATGTAGCCCAAAGTCATATAGGAATTGATACTCTATATGAGGCACACCAAGAAAAAAATTGATCATAGAACTAGGATAAAAGAGTTAAAAAGGATGAAATGTGTCACCATAAGTACCCAAAAAACTATTAAAACCACAACAAAAGTGGAGAGAAACCTTATGCTACAAGGTGTCCAAAAATGATGACTCAAAACTCATGCACAATATTTAAGTATATGCACTAGATGGAATGAATCCCATCAAACAAAAGTGAACTTAATAGACTAAAAATTAATAAAATATATAATGAGAACAATTTTTTTAAAAATACTAATAAATATTTTACATTTGTTTGGTATGATAGACAAAAAAATTCTATCAAGTCTAGATCCATAAATCCTAAAAAATTTACTAACTAGAAACATATGCATGAAAAAGAAGATTTGATATGCCAAGGGATAGAAAGGGAAATGACACTTAAAAAATTAATATCTAAACAAAAAACCCATAATCCTAACTAAATGGAGTAATGAAATACACACACACACACACACATGATTGGATGGATCTAACTAAGTGAACATGAGCAAGCTAACATTAAGATTCACTAGACTAGATACTCTCTAGAATGAGAATGAGATCCACCAAAAATCTAAAGGATGTAGTAATAATGTATAAATTATTGATAATATAAATAAAATACACCTCTAAAGATGAAATAAAGAGATTTTCTTATAGATTCCAAGAATAAAAATCAATCACCAAGATAATTACAAATGATAGGAGGAGTTAAGTGTAGATTGATAAGATAAAAATTGAAGGAGGCATGTATATAATACCATATCAATGAATGATTTAAATTTTTAATAAAACTAATCCAAAATCCATCCCATATGATTTTATATGGAAGAATATGATAAAATTGGTGTGAAATTTAAAAATTGGGCATGTGATATTGGTAATGTTTGAGGAAGAACATGATTGATAGGAAAAACCTTAGAGTTATTAGGTCATTTAATAATTAATGAATTTGAAGTAGAGATAATGTGTAGTTGAATGTCCTCATGAAATAAATATCTAAAATAAATAGAGCTAAGTTATCATCTAGTTATCCCAATGAAGATGCAACATCTACATCATAACTAATGTCATGGTGTGAATACAAGATAATATGCTAAATGGGAGTAATAATTCCTTATGAATTTATACTAAGACCTTCACCAAGATTAACCATATAATGTATTAGGTGGGAAGTGAAGATAGTAGTGTGATTATAATAATAATTAGGAAAAGATGTAGACACATCTATAGTGGGATGTGTAGAAGGTGAAACAACAAAAGAAACAATTAAAAATGTAGATACTAAAAGATTAGGGTTAATAAGTATAGGATTAGT
Source organism: Torreya grandis (assembly GCA_037957365.1). Lineage (NCBI taxonomy): Eukaryota > Viridiplantae > Streptophyta > Pinopsida > Cupressales > Taxaceae > Torreya > Torreya grandis. Next base: position 1,416,607 of record JARHVA010003584.1, read on the forward strand.
TATCTTGGGTGAATATATTAGGTTAAAATATAATATTTAATCAAGAATATGTGTACCAAATATTAGAACATTACATGCTAGACTAGTCTCAGGGATATGAATTTCTAATATATCAAGTTATGATGAAAATATGTAATTTATTTATATAAGGATTGAATTAGGGTGTGTTTGATGTGAATGAGGGATCATAAAAATAAGTTATACTTCATCATTTTTATATTCTCTTCCTAAAGGGATAATAAGTAAACCATTATAATAGGTAATGCCTTAAGAAAATAACACTCTCAACAAATGAACACCCCCCTAATGACTTATAAATACATAGTTTTCTATAATAAATAAGGCCCTAAAAAGGGGGATGCTAAGTTCCACCTATAATTCATCTATAGGTATTTACAATTTAGAGCTAGTATTATAGTGTATTAGGGGGAACCCATAGTGTGGTCAAGGGGAAGTGACTTTATGGGGTCCAAGGGTAATATCATGTGTTCACTACCTATCATGGTACATAGCAGGGTCATGCCCTAGATGTCAATCATAATGTGAAGTTTTCATGACCTTTGAATTAGACAAAATGAAAGAAATGTTTCTTTAAAAAATGCCCCCCTATGATAATAAGTTCCTCATAATGGACAAAAGGTGTCTCCCATTTAAAATAAAATGTTCACCCTATAAAATTAATGTCCAACCTTTCTTCTATACCTTATCAAAAATTTTATGTCCACCATCCCTTGATATTTATTTATTTACATACAATGACTATAATCTCAATATCATCTTTGAATTTTAAAATTTCATGAAAAAATTAAAAATTTAAAATTAAACCTTTGTTTGAAAAGGCTTAGTCATATATGGATAGTAGTTGGATATGATTTGGATACCAGACCACATGAAGTGGTTAAGAGTTTTCATGTGTCTCAAGGCATGAGCTTGGTGGTGAATAAAACTACTGCATTGAGTTGGATGACATATAGTTACAATGGCTAGGCCAGATAGATGAAGCTAAGAGTTGGGGTAAAAATGAATCAAGTGGTTGGATGATCCATTAATATTTCTAGTGGGTGAGAAAACAACTATGATTCACCCTTATTAAAACCATATATTGCAATTAGAATATACCCTAAATGGTTAAATCACAACCTTAACAAAGGAAATCAATTTTATATGGACAATGTTCAATCTAGGTAAAAAGAGGATGCTACACAAAGATCCAATTCTAATGCACATGTGTATAACATGTTCAAATTGAAAATGAAATCAATGCAATCTTCACTACACTCAAATCTAACCCTAATCACCATGTTTACAAACACATAAAATATTTAGATTGATGGAGGATAATAAAGATGGATTATGATTATAGTTACAATATTTACTAAACCAAGATATACTAATACTATGATGCTAAAGTGGAACAATGATAATTATGATTAACCAATGAAAATATTCACATTTTTTTCATCTGAATATGATGCTAGGGTAAATAAAACTATAATGTAAACTCTATGAAAATAATTATTCAATATATAAATCAACATGTAATGTTGTAGGATGATTAAATCAATGCAATAAACACAACAATTCTCTAATTAATTCTACAAAATTTCAATGTGAAGGTCGACCTAAAGTAGTTATAGTTAAAGACCAAACCAAATTAAATCCTAATACTAATGACAAGACATATAATAAAATTGATAAAAAAATTTGTCAAAAGAGATTTATAGCAAATAAATAGAGATAATATCAAAATTCTTCAAAATAATTTCTTGGAAGAATCTATAAATAATGGTTGATGCACAAAATATGAATCACTCAACAATGGCTACATGAAGAGAGATCTGATACAAAATATGAATTAATAAACTTAGTTAGTTAGGAAATGACCCAAACCACTAGCCAATGTGAATGTGAACACTCTAACAATGATGAATCCATGAATTTTGGATGGGTATAAAATTATATAATAGACCAAGTCTAATAGTTTTATCTATAAGCCAATAAAATTGATCTAATGATATGTAAATAGTTTAAATATGATTTTTAGTAGGTTAGAGATAGACTAGGGAATTCTTTTAGGTGATTGTTAAAAAATCAAAATGATCAAAACCATTCAATGTATACAGATGTGAGATAACTGAGAATAATATACATATTTGTATGTATAAGTGATTTAATGGTGAAGTTTAATAAAAATGACATTTTAAAGTATTGTTGACCACTTTATAGTCTCAGACCTAGAAGGGGGTCAACTTCAAAGTCTTTTAGTCCTGATCCAAAGTCATTAGTCTCATGGTTGCCATTCATCTTCTCAGATTATATTATTCAAATAGTTACATATCTTATCATAATTTAAAATTTATTTTTGACCCTCCATCCCTCAGTTTCAACTTGAATCAAGTATTTCATGATGATTTAATATGTTTAGATATCCTTGGTCAGTTTGATGGAGCTCCAACATTTGAAAAATGCCATGGTGAAGGTGAATTTAGAAGGTAGTCTAATGAGGATTCATAAGCACCTTTGTTCTTCTCAATTAGATAAGGTTTGTTCATCATGAAAACTTCAAATAACATCATGAAGTGTATTGAGGTCCAACAAAGGTCTTTTTTAGGCCATAAGGGTCTCTTCATAAATATTAGCATAATATTCATTTGATATGCCCCTTTAAAGGCATGTGTGTGTACCAAAGTCAATCTTTTTAATCATAATGAATCCTAATTTAACCTTGATGGGACACTAATCCACCTTATATTCCTTCAATAGACCTCATGATCTTCATTAGACTATCACTAAATAATTTCATACCCCATTAATCCCATTACCACCATGGTCAATGCTTAAATCCTCCCTAATGGGCCCCACACATACTAAATTATGAATTTTAAACTCCCCTAATTCATACCATCAACTTCAAAACATTACATGACTCCTATTTTACCTCCATAACACCTTATAATGATGTCTTTTAGTCTGAAGCAAGAGAAAATATAGAGAGATTATAGGTTGTAGAGGTTTCCCAAATGGTGCAGATTTGTATAATATGAATTAACTCTGGTAGATTTAGGGATTTGTAGAAGGAGATCAGTAATGGAAAGTGGGGGAGGAACTAGAGTGTTTTACTACCTAAAAATCTAAAAAATGACCCATCTCCCCCTTGAGCTCATTGGAAGGATTTGAGAGCACTTGAAGTTTGTGCTTAGATCATAGGAAAGAGAGATAATGGAGGCTTAAAATCTTAGCTAGGGGAAGTACATTTGTTCAGATCTCATTCATGGGAATTTGTTTATAGATTGTTCCCCTAAGTTTTATTAACATTCCTTAAGAATTTAAGGGATTTATATGTCATCCATGTCTGCATAATCTAAATAGAACAAGACTATTTTGATGGGTTTTTAACTTGTTTGACTAAACTAATAGTTGATCATGTTCAATCATATATTAAAGGAACATATAATTTAATTTTTAGTTATTTTATCACATGTGAGAACTCATATAACCAACAAACCTATAAATTACCATAATATGTAGTTTGCAAGTAGATTTAGGTGGTGAATAGAGTGTTAAGTTCTTTCATCAGAAGGAGTTGATAGTGTTGGAGGATTGATAATGTGTTTTAATTTTTATTATAACTCCTTTCTCAAGTTTTAGGTCCATTATCCTCTTATCATATTAAATTTTTCATTCAAGGAAAGAGTTCATATTCATCTAAGGTTCACTTTGTAGTAACACTATGTGTGACTCAATGACACCTTCACATCCTTCAAATATAGATAAGAGCATGAAATGAGGTGTTGACATCATGGTATGCCATCATCATAGAATTTTCTTAAATTTTATCATCTTACATGATAGCCTGACAAGACTAAAACCACCCTCCTTACCTCTAAGACTCACATAGTTTTAGTGAAAGTTATGTTTTTTTTCCAATATTAAGGTTTCTTAGAGATTCTTAGGTTCCATGTTTTGACTATGTATGCCCTCTTTCTACCTCTAAAGTGTTATATTTTCTTATTTATATGTGTTATATCTTAAAAATTCTTGTGGTTTGTCTTAGAAGGGTTTCCATATTCCATTTCACATCATGTTTTGTCCTCTGCCACTTCATGTTGTTTCCACTACCATTTACACTCCATCCTTCCTTCCTAGTATGAATAATGTGAAATAGATATAAATATCCATTTTAACCATCAAGATAATTATATAATTAAGGATATGTCCATATATGGTTATACACCTAACTAAGAAAGGAAATAACCACTTACAAACAATCATTTGAGCCTATTATATAAGAGTCTCCAAAAGGCACTATGTGGACCATTTATGATCATAAGAAGTCATATGAGAACAAGAGGGTATACATAAAAAATATAATAATGATTATATAACTATGTCAAAACTTTTTTCAAGCAGATATAAACCACTCTCTTCTCATATAGGCCTCTTACTTAAACCCTTGTAGACAGTCTGTAGGCAGATGAAGGTATATAACATTAATTGTACATATTGAAGACCTCCATATTACCTAGGGTATGAGGTATAATTAATATTAGGTGAGGTAAGGTTAAATATAAAAATGAATAAAAATTTATGTGGTCAATCCATGTAAAGATCAAAATAACATAAAACATTATACTTGAATGTAACATAGGGCTTCATCGGCATGAACCCTGAAGCTTGAGAAGGGGAATTATAGGAAAAAGGAAATATGTTAGAAGTTGATATATGATATTTTATCTAACCCTAACACATTTTTTTACACCCTATCATCATGGGAATATTAAGAAACAAAAGGAAATTACCCTACTCAAAACTCTCATACTCAACCACTTAGTCAACAAGCAGCCTATAGTTAGTCTAGGTAAAATGATTGTTTGAGGTCTCTAGAAGCACAAATAGACATTAAAAATTAGTAAAAATGGTCATTTTAAATTTTTAAAATCACCCATGCTATTATTTTGGTCATACAAATAGTGGGTATACCCACTGTTTTGTCTCAGACCTAACTCAATTTGTGATAGTTTTAAGGCTAGATGAGTAAATTAATGCTTTAAAGGGATTATAGGCATACTAGGGTCCATAAATGGTTTTGAAATAGTGAAAGAGAATTTTCATGGTCCCCATACATCCTAAAAATTAATAAACACTCCAAGTTACATCACATGTCTTTGAGAATAAAATAATGTAAATAGGCCTTAAGCCTAGTCTCAAACCTTGTTGTCATCTTGGAGAACCCCAGGTCCTTCTAACAAGTTTGATGGCAAATGAGGGATGTTAAATGGTGTTTAAAACCATAATAATAATGTTTCATGTGGATATAAACAAGGAAAAATATTAAATAGTCTCAAAACCTTCCTTGAGCCATTCAACCCTGTACACAATCAACTTGAGAGGCAACTTCAAGTGTTCACACACTTCACCATAGAGGTTCTCAAACCCAAGGATTTTAAGAGGTTTAAGTCTCCATATGGAATAAATATCCATGAAATAATGGTTATAATTGGGGGTATAACCTTTATGAATGATCATTAATAAAATAACCTATCAAAATTGGTGATTAGACAACCCGAGTGCCACCTTCCATTGCTCCTCTTTCCAAACATCCTCTGCATGGTACCCCAAGCTATTCATGGAAAATCAAGAGCTAAATGAATTATAGGCTCATCAAAATTGGTCCTAATTTGGATGTTTGTTTGCTATGAACCATAATTAGTATATTGGATGTCTCAAACCCTGCCTAAACCCCATAAATGACCTAATGGTGAATTCTTACTTTAGAAGCCACCTAGATAGGGTTGGTTGACCTTGAAATGATCTTTAAGGAATCTAAAAGTCTTATAATAATCATAAAAACTCAATAATTATCACATACAAGGGTCAATCTACATGAAATAGGCCTACGAATACTAGTTTGATCCTGATATTAGACAAGTGGGAAGTGTTTAGGTGCATAATGAGGTTGAGGTGGGATAATGGGACCTAAGGCTTCTAAATAGCCTTATAATAATAATCTACATACACCTCCATGATTGGTTCTATAAGAATATAGGCCCCAATGTTGAGATTCATAGTTGTATTCACTAACTAGAGATTAATAAGCTTGATCAAGCTAATGTTTCTACTCCATAGGACATTTGAAGTGGTATTTAGGTTGAAAAAAATGTAGGAGTGCCTCATAACCTCAGGGTTAGTGCCAAAACTCAAGGTTCATGTGTGCAAGTAGACTAATCTAACACCATAATTGGATTAATATCATAATAAGGTGAATAAAAGGGCCATTTGAGTAGCAAGAACACTTCAAACTATGAAGGGAGAGGCCATCATGATGTTTAGACACATCTTAGTCACTTTGAATGCAAGGGAGGTCCCTACAGTTGGTCATTTTTTATACATACACCGAGAACCTACTCAGGAAGCATGTTTACCACCCTAGGATCATTTTCAAATGCTCACAATTGTATAATTACTTTACATGGGGATATGAGAACTTCATGAAATCTAGAGGAGTATATTGACATGAATCTAGTGAAATTGCTTCATAGAGTTAAACACTGATTTCTATGAGCCATTGCTAAGAGTCCTAAGCATCATTAAACCCCCTTAAACCCTAATATGGACTTGACTAGAAATAATTAGTGAAATATGCATATAAAAAGTAAGAACTACTTGACCAACACCTAGAGCATGTTTCCAACTCAAAGGATATCATGCCCATGGTACTTGATTATACATAGGTTATACAGACACCTCCAAAAAGTACAAATTTGTAGGGTTTTGAGTAGAAAATAGGTTTCAAGACCTAATAAAAAATTCTAAACTATGGAAGATGTAATTTTAAAACTTTTTATACTCTTCTAAGGCTGGAAATGTTCATCAGTTTTTTTATAGGTATCTATGTTATCTCCTTCTAAATAATCAATCTATAGAATTGGTCTAAGAAGTGTAGCCTTTCAATAAAGATAAGTTTGCAAATAGAAGATGTTTGAATGGTATAAATGCCAATGTATATGGTTAATAAAATAAGGTTTTAAGTATTCCCTAATGTTTTGAGAGTTTGATTCAGTTGTCTAATGAATGAGCATAAAGGTGAGGGACTAGTAAAATAGGCCTACTTAACTTGTAGGTATAATGTCCCACTAGGCATAGATTAGCATCATGACATTAATGGGTTACCTTGAGGAATTTTTAACTATAATTTTGGAGAGTATATTTCATGTTGGAGACTATTATCAAAGAATGGATATAGTTTCAAATCCAAATCAACATGCTCATTGAAGGAGATGTTGCTCAACGTCTCTTAAAAGGCCTAATCACACCCATGTACATGTTTTAACTATCATTTGAGAGAATAATGAACTATTTTGAGCATGGTCAAATACCAGCATGGATTCAAACATAGGATTTACAATCTCCACACCTTATCTCAACACCAAAAGGGAGTCAATAAAGGGCATTAATGCATGAGAGGAGTGATTAAAACTGCTCTAACTACCATGTGCCACCTTAGTCTCATTTATGACCTCTCCTATGCCTAGATTCTTATATCTTATCTCTCAATCATTATACATAAGTAGGCATTAAACTCTTATTATAACATACCTCAGATGGGTGTAGTAAATCTATATAGAGATTATACCTTGTACCTTTTGAATCAATAGAAGAAAAATTATAGACCTCCTTTTTGAGTGATAGTGTCTCTTATGAGAGTTGATTTGCAGAATTTATGGGTGTCATTGTCTTCTATAGGTCCTTTCATGTACCTAAATTCATGTTATTAGTCTGTGTAGGTTATGTGATGTATTAATAATCAAGAATGTTTTTGAAGAGTTGATGAGCTGATAGTGTTTGTTGTAGACCTAGTTTCTTGGCCTTCAAGTTACAGGACTTCTAATTGATCTTCAAATGAAACATTCATGTATAATAATTTTTCAAAAGGTGTGATCATTTTTTGGTTTCATCAGTTTCATTAGTTTGTTTAAGAGATAAAATGAGAGAGAATCTTCAATCATTGGTCCATCACCACTTTAGTGTAGGTCCTTTTATAATTTTTCATCTCTTTTCCTTTCTCATCATAGCCCTATTAGGTCTTAGGGAGAGTTTTGAAGTGATAAATAAGATGAAATATCCCCATCAAACTAGAGGTTTGACCTGGACTATAAGTATCCCACAACTTATAGGTCAATCCAATGTTACTCCAAGTGTGAGGTGATTATGAACAATCTACTTCAACAAGGGTGCAACTTGGGTAGCTAACAAGTATATAATACCATATTTTAATATTTACACTAGGAAATTATTTCATCTAAATTTACATTTTATTATAATCTCTCAAATAATTCCCTTATGTGCATTTATCATCCAAATTTTCCTTCAATTTTGAGACTCACATTTTAGATGGATATTTTTTAAATCCCCATTTCTCTTGATGAATGCATTAATAACTTCCCAACACATACTTTATTTTTATTTGGCATGTTATTGTATGAACTTATCCATTCTTAAAAAAATGATTATGTACTTTTGTATCCTCCTTTTGCTTTTCTCATAACAAGTCTACATATTTAAACTTTATCTACTATGCTCCTCACAACCTCATTTAATTTTGTATACACATAGTATTTTTAACTTTTATTGATTAATAAAACTTTGTATCTTGAAGAAAATTGTTGAGTCTCAATCTCTTTGAGTGCATGGCTTAAGGGGTACATCAGGAAAGGGGTGGATAGACCATCGGTGCTTCATAAAATTATTTTTCATTTTACCACTTGCCATCCACTCACTAACCTCCTGAAACCATTGAACCCAAGCTCATTCTTCTTAGTTCTACCTATTCTTATCACTTGCTATGTTTTATCTTTAATTTCTTGCCTTAGAAACCTTTTGAGCTATTGGTTATGATAGGTTGACCAGGTTGACCTAGCATAGTTTAGGGACTTTTTCTCTCTTTTGGTTTGTTGACCTCTTGGCTGACCTAGGAAAGACCTAGAGAGTTATCTTGGAAAAACTCCTATGTTGATTGGGTCAACCTAGAATAGTTAACATTCTTAAATGATTTTAGGGTAAGATACTAATATATATACAAGGTCATTTATTACCATTTCATAAGAGTGAATAATTAAGCAAAGAAGTGTCAATGAACATCTGTCTATTGACCATTCTACTTAGGAAATAAAGCTTTAGGGTTTTATACTTTCTTTGAAGCTCTGATCTCATCTTTTGGATAAGTATTTTGGATGCTTCGATAGTTTATGTAGCCTAGAGATGATTTAACTTAGTTTTCCTTACATACCATGACAATCTCTTGCAAAGCACCTTGGCTATGGGGGAGATTGATGCTCAATGGATTCATCTTCAAAGATAAGTATTTCTAACTTTATTCCACCTTTCTAAGAGTAGATAGATAGTTCATTTGTATTCTTCTCTTTCATGTATTAGGATTTTATATACATTGACGTGATTATATGTCTCTTATACATGTTTTGTTTAGTTGTTTGTTTTGTTTTATTTTTAACCCCCACTTTGTACCATAAGATTTGGTACACACTATATTAGATTTACTTTTCTTGCTATTAGATTAATGAAATAGTAAATCATAGGACTCTTTTAATGTTGTTATGCAATTATGTTAGACTATAGGCTTCGGAACCCTATCTCACATGGTGTGTTGTGACAAGTAATCCCCTAATTAGGTCTAGCAAATCCTCATATTGGTCATGCTCTTTCTTAACAATTATATGCCCCCAATCGGAAGTGTAGGTGTACTCTATCCCATCTGATCCAAAATTGATTTATGGACATGATGCATTTCCTATTACACACATTTTTGTGAACCTAATGTGAATCAAAACCTTTTAGGATTTATTTCATTTCTATTTATCATTAATTTATCATATTTTTATTGTGTTGGATTGACTCTGTTGACCTAGTTATTTATCTTTATGCATAGGTTTGCAAGAACAGGTAACTAGCTAAACCAGCTCAACTTAGTACATGTTTTAAAACTTGAATAATTATGTTCAAACAAATGGATCAACTAGCTTGACCTAATGTAAGTTTTTAAAGTTTTTATACTTCTTGTTCATCCTACTAGGTTAACTTAGTGCATTTTTAGCACTTTTTTAGCAAGTTCTTGTATTTCTAAATTGACCAGCTTGATCTAGTTTTGGGTTTTTGATAGTTCTTTCCAAGGTTATTAATAAAAAAAATTCCTTTTCATATCTAAACCATTCAGGTTATTTTTATTCCTCTATATCTTTCTATTTCTATACTTTCCTTTCATAGTTTGTAGTCTTCAAAACTGCCTCTACACAGTCAACTAGGTTGACCCTATGGACCTAGTTCTATGTTTTATATTTTATAAAATAACTAGGTTAACCTGACTGACCTAATTTATTTTTAGACTTTACTTCCATAGTATAGGTCTAACCCTATTGACCCTATTCTATATGATTATCTATATAGTTTCTCAATTATAACTTATTTTAAAGTTGGAATGAACCATATATGTTAATCACATCTTTATTTTAAGTTATTTGGATGATTAGAATAGTTCACATAATTTAATTAGGGGATTTTCAATTAATTTATTCATTACACTATTTCTATTCTTTTGCACACATGGCCAAATCACATAAACATCAATAAGCATTTAAACATTTGATTACCTTAGCCAACCTACTTGGATTTCATCACCAAGGGGGAAGATGACTTAATGCTCTAGTCAAGTATAAAGCATGGTCAGTGGTATGTTTTTTCTAAGCACCTATTACCCTTATTATTTCAATGTTTGAACTGATGGGGTAGGCCCCAATACCAAGCTTGTATCATTGCCACTACATTCTATTTCATACTAAACTTACCTAAAATTATCCTTAGATTGCTATGTAGTACCTTACTTATAAATAATCTCCCTTTACACTTAAAATCATTCTTAATAATCTAATCAATATTATAGGTTGTCCAAGTAGGTAACTTCACTTTTAAATTTTTTTGCTTGCTCTTTGATCAATTGTGTGTGCAAAATCTTGCATTAGTCAATGTTAGTGCAAGATTTTGCTTTATGTGCATCAATTAGACTAGCCAATGTCAATTCAATTGATTGTTTGTTTCTATTTCATTACTTACTACTTTATTACATTACTTGAAATTATCTTGCTTTAATTCATAGCTTGTTATTAGATTTATTTTCTTCTCTATTTACTATTTTAAGTTGACCCTATCAACATAGTATCTTTTTTAGCCCCTATACACTATGCTAGGTTGACCTAGTCAACCCAGTACTATTTAAAACTTTTTTACCTTTTTTACTAGTCACTATTAATTAAACTAAGTCAATCTTGTGGACCCAATGTAGTTTTGTAGTCCCTATTTTGCACTAAGTTGACCAAGTCAACCTAGTATTATTGTCGATCACTTTTTGATCCTTTTCTTTCTCATCTTGCTTCTTTTTCTTTCATCATGAACTTTCTATTTAGTGATAACACTGAAGTTCAATCAACAAACATGATGGAATTTACCAATCCTAATAGGTTCTCTCATAGACAAAGTAGGGTTCCTTTCATGAATGCTATTAATGTTCATATTGCAACCTTCACGATGGACTATGAGACCCCTCCTCGTAACCCTTTATAGAAAAACCCTTCTCTTTTCTTATACGATTATCTTGAGTCAGAGTATACTCCTAAAAAAATTCTTTATCATGGAATTCCCTAAACATAGGGGAGAAGGATCCTTCCACTATCTATAACCTCATGATTAATTATCAAGTTGAAGAACCTCATTCTCTTACTCCCACTTTCTCAACTGCATTTAGGGGTACCAATTTCTTTGCTTCTCAATCTCTTCCTTCAATCTTGACTCCTTATGATATGACATCTTCTTATTTGACTTCTTCCACCTCCATGCCTAGTATCTCAACTAACATGGTAGGTCTACATCTAGTAGGCCTCTCATAAGATCCACTATCCAATTCCACTAGTTCATCATTTGCTACCCAAGGCACTCATGCTTCTAGTGATTCTTTTTTTCAACCATTTACTAGTCCATCTTTTGCTTTACAAGAAAATTTTTCCACTAGTGCCTCAAATTCTCATAGCTCTTCTTAATCTCATATCAACACTAATAGTAGTACCCAAGCCACTAGCACCAACACAAACACTAATACTACTTATAATAACACTAATCAAACTAATCAACTATTGTTTCAAGCTATCAATCAAATGAACACATTCCAAGCTCATAATATAAATCAAATGATGTAAATGCAAAACTACCTTATTAATCTTTAATGTAATCTTCAGCTAATGACTTTGGGCACACATAACCAAAGTGTTCCTCCTCCTATTCTTCACGACTCTCAAGGTAATCTCATTTCTCAAACTCCATTAGTCAAAAAAGTCATTAAACATTTATAAAATAAACCTCTCACCACCCAAATTGCTAACATTAACATTCGAGGTATAACACCTACAATTTCTTACAATGGATCAACTGATCCTACCCTTCACTTCAACACATTTGGAATTTTTAGAAGGATTGGGTCAAGTTATATACCTTTCCTACCACCAAAATCTTATCTAAAACAATCAAGGTGATGCCTTGGATTAGCATAATCATCTTATAACATACTATATCACTAGTTTTGAGGATTTAGTAAATGCTTTAGTTCAAGAATTTCAAACTAGTGAGCTTCCTGAGAACACTTTGGCCCATTTCATCAATTGTAAATAAAATGAAAATGAAATTTCCCAAGCCTTTATTAAGCGATGGAAGACTTTATCAAATAAATTTGAACATAATATGGAGGATGGAAATCCCTTTCATTTCTTTACAAATGATTTATTTCCTAAATTAAAATATCAAGTTTTTACCCTTTTTCCACATACCTTGAAGGAAGCTATCGATCAAGCAAAAAGAAAATATTTCATAATACATCAATTTGATCCACCCCAACCTTTTGTGGGCCCTCACCTATTAGTAAATATTAAAAACTACAATATTATAATTGATGTTGTGACTAATTCATATGACACCATTCAAAATGTTCAAGTTGTCATTCCTACCCCTTTCTAAAACTAGATCCTTCTCAACAATACACTAATCCTCATTTCTCAACAAACAACATTAATATCCATAAGCCTTTATCCTTAATAGAATTGTTTACACATCTACCCAGGCCTCTTCCTTGAGATCTTGACCTTACTTAACCTATGAAATCATGGTATGATCTTAATAAGTTTAGTTGGTTTCATGCTAACTGGGGTCACTCTCACGAGATTTGTAGACAACTCTGAAATTTAGCTATGGACATTGTTCTTGGCCCAAATGTTGATAATGACTCCATTATCTTTAAGAATCAACAATCCTATGAGGTTGTTTTTAAATACTATAAATCACATGATAAAAATCAAGCCTAAAATCTAGAAAACACTCATTTAGCTACCTATAAATACCCCTTACCTAATCATCAACCCATCTAAGAAAGTTAAGACAAGCCCACTTCTTCCACCAATAACATAGAAATTATTTTTGAACCAAATTTTAAAGAGAATGTGATTATCATGACTAATATGTGAAGAGTGGTGGCTTTCATTGATTTCAAACCATCTACACTCCTCCTTCCCATAAGACATATTGTGTTATCCAAGATTCTTCTCCAAACCATTTAAATGAGTTAGGGAAAGAAGACCTTATTTATTTTGATGATTTGATTTATAATTCTCCCTTGGATGACACATCTCATGCTATCTATACTTCTCTCCCATCATCTTCTAACACTAATGACAATCCAATTTCTACTAACACTTTTTCTTCCAAATTTCAAGATCAATCTAAACAAACTACTTCATCACTAAATGATTTACAACCTTCTTCTCAACCTTCTCATTCTTATCAACATAAATTTCAATTCTCTTCAGATCTACCTTCTAAAGATCTTCTTAATCATTATGCACCTTTAACTAACAATATCCTTATGGGTTATGATGAGTGGTATCCCATTGCATAACTTACTAATCTTACATCCTAGATACCTTTTCTTGAACTCATGAGGACATCTCCATGTCATATAAGCCAACTCTTATATCTCTTATTCAAGATGAATATCCCTCACCCTCCTCTAGTAGGATAGGAGGCTACTTTATCTAGATATGAGGATAGTATCTAATATCAATGTGAATAAATGTCTATTAATGTTGATGAAACTATAGACACTTATCTTTATTTATAATGTGTTATTGCATCTATGATTCTAGATGAGATTATACTTCATGTAGATGGTCCTCTAATATTTATTAGCATCTAAATCAGTGATATCCAAGTTAAGCAAGCCTTGATCAATGAGGTTTATGTCACTTATGTTGCTTCCCTTGATTTCATTAGGACTCTTAGGTATTCTGAGTGCAATCTCAAGTCTACATGTAACACATGCCAGGGATATGATAGAAGGAAAATGCCTCCCTTAAGGTATGTGTGGCTTCCCATTACAATCCCACCTATCACCATTCATGTGAACGTGATGATCTTTAACTTTCCCCTTTTATATAAGATTTTTCTTGGTAGACCATGGAATCATTGTATGCAAGACGACACATCTTCTGCTTTCCAATGTATAAAATTTCCTCACAATGGATCCATTTATAGGATTCAAAGAGACACTAACCCTTGGAATTTTAAACAATTCCAAGATCATGGTGTCTTTAATATTAATACTTTTGAACCTTTTCCTATTGTTCCATTCCATGAGTCATAATGTTTCAACTTACCTATCAACTAAACTAAAAGTTAAAATGGGCATCCTGAGCTCATTGGTAATATTCCTCCCAATATTTTAGACTCTGATGATGATGATCCCAATGAGATTAACTTGAAGATAAAAAATTCCAATCTCTCACCTCATATCATCTCAAAACTCCCTACTTCCTTATAGTCTCATCATCGTAATCTTCCTTGCAATGACATTCTCATAGTCTTAACCAAGAGTAGAAAATCTATTCACCAAAATTCCTCCAATGACAAGGTCATCTCGAATTGTGTCATCAATCTTCATACTCTAGATTATGATGATGGATATTATTTATATGATCTTCTTTTTGGTGACCTTATCTAAGCCTATGACACTAAGATTTTTCATTACTATTCTTCTTTACTTGAGTCTTTTTGTGCATCTCATCATTCTCTTTCTTTTCTAGTTCCCAATTCTTGTATTTTTCTTCTTTATCATAGGGTAGAGATGGAATCGATACCTCTAATTTTGTAGGATCCACTTAGGACCATGTTATTGGATCATGATATGACTAGAACTTATAATTTTTCAACACCTAAGATAGTCCTCCTTAGATGTTTTCAAAATCCTACCCCTCCTTCAGGAGGGCTAGTTATAGTTAAGTATGTTCCTTTTTCTACTCTAGTTGATCATGTTTCCTCTCCTACTATTATTGAGCCTCTTCTTACTTCTCATCCTAGTGCTCCTCTTGTTGAGCCTAGTTTTATTCCTTCCTCATGATCACTCTCCATTGATTATTATTTACTTCCATTGCCTAAGATGGCTATTTTGACTACTAAATGGGCTGATGAATCCTCTTTAGCTACTTTTTCTTTTATTTCACCTCCTTCTATAAGTTCTCCTAAAACCACTCACACACATATTTGTTGATTTTATGGGATAGATAATCACTCTTATACCCATTATTATAAGTTGAAACAATACCTTGATACCTTGCATCCTTCTTCCCCATCACTAGATAAATTCATACCTCTCCTAATGATACTTCTTGAATATTTACCTAAGTATGGTGAGGTATATTATCTATGGCACCTATGTGGCATGTATCACATTGATCATTATTGATTTCTTCAACAACATCTTAGAAATCATCTTGTAGCCATCCTTGGACATTTTACCATTCATCCCATAGGTTATTCTCACAAGAAGGCTCCTCCTTCCTTTCTCATGGCTCCACCTTTAGTGGTTTCATTACCTCATGTGGTCCCTTCACCACCTTCTATGACTCCACATGCAGACCTTCCCTCACCTGTTGATCCTTTTTCACCCATAATTCTTTCACCCATGGATCCTTCTCCAGTTGTGATTCCTTATTCTCCTATAGATCTTGTTTCCATACATTCTCCTATCTAGCCTTTGCTTAAATTAACTCCTCATCATGATCCTTCAAGCACATCTACTTTTTCAGTTGAGGAGATAAAGAAAGAAGAATTTGCCTAGTATTTACTAAATATTGATGAGACCTTAGCAACATTTTGCATCTAGCTTCATAAGACTTATCTGATATATTAGATAATGTGTGTGGATAGAATTACTAGTATTTATGAGCACATACATGGTTCTTTCTCATTTATATTTGGATTATATGTGTGCTCCAATATTATTTCTATCTTGATTATATAATTTGACATTGTGTAAAATTATTTCCTATCTTATATCATGTTTCTCCTTCTTGTTTGACTATAGATATATTATGTTATTATTTTACATTTGACATTTACTTATATTTTCCTTATCATTGCTATTTTTACCTTATCATTGATTTCTTTCCCTTGAGAGTTTTTATCAAAACTCTTCCCTTGTATCTTCATGATTGTTTGTTTTCTTATCTTTATTTTTCATAGATGGTTGTCATGGTGACTTGTTTATATTTACCCTCTTCCCTTTGGATACTATATCCTATTATCATGTGATCAGTTCACAATAAATCTTTCTCATTTATATTTACTTTCATTGGTCCTCCTTTGGATTTCCTTTTCCCCTTATTTCATTTTTTCACAAACTAAGCATATACATAGTTGAGACTTGAGATCACATACATGTTCATTGTCACGCCTAAGTATTCTATTTAGTCTTTTGTCTTGGGTCACTTAGATTTATTTAGCCTTAGCCTAAAAATCAGTTGTGTGTATCATTATCTTTGTCATGATTTGTAATTCTAAATCCATATGGAAGATGAATCTTAAAAAGCCTTCAAAATAAATTTAAAATCAAAATCATTTAAATAAAAGGCAATGATATCAAAAGGCAAAAATATTGAATATTCTTAAAAGTTAAATCACACTAAAAGACATGATTCAAAGCACATCTCCTTCTTCTAGTCAAAGATAAAACTCCATAGTTGGCCTCATGATAGAGTTGAGGTCCCTTATGGTGTAGTAGTCTAGTATATTAGAAGAGAGGAATAAAAAAAATCTTTTAGTACTACCTACTTTTTCATGCAAGTACCTAATCTTCATAGTAGATCAATAACTCTGTATCGGGTGCTGAGGAGTGGGGATTACATCATGGGAAGGTAGGTCAATTTTAATTTTCCTTGTACCAATCTACCATCATGATTTAATCTTATTATCACACCTATTTGCCTACAAAGCTTTGTGTCTATAGGAAGCAAGTTTATTTTTTACATAGACGATTACTAGTCCCTTAGTGTTTATTCATGTCCTTAGTATGCCTCTTGCCTCCTAAGGTCTTCTCTTAAGATGCTTAAGTCTTGAATATTTAAATCCCTTTTTCCTTCCTTTCCTTCATATTTCCTATTGGGAAATATTATTTTGCTTACTAATCACTCCCCATGGGATTTCATTTATGAGTTGCTTTGTAAGACTATGGATAGGACCCAACATCCCTCATAAATTACCATCTTTTCCATCCTATTATACACATCCTTGATTTACCATTCCTTATCCCTCTGATTACCAATCTTGAGTTGGTACCCCTTGAGTTATAGTGTAAGACCATGGATAGGCCCTAACTCTCCTCACAAAATTTTCCAATAAATAAGTCACCATCCAAAATTACATGTGTCAAATATGAGATAAGATTCAATTGATTATAAGGTTATATGTCACTAACATAATTCTCATCTTGATATTTAGTATCTTTAATGCTTACTTCATTTTTATTTCACCTTTTATTTTCTTATTTTTTGAGTGCATGCAAGATTACAACCATTTCTTGAATTTCTCATTCTTCCCAACTTGAATTAGTATGATAAATTTAAGACCAAATTTTTGAAAATTTATTTTTTATTTTGTACTTCCCATTTTGAAATAGTATAATTGATTGACTTAATTTTTGATTTGTTTTTATTACCATTTATGCCCTTTTACATACCTTACATTTCATTACATTGTTTGTCATACTTCCCAATGTGATATTTAGTATGATTTTACTTGTTTTAATTTGGTGCAAAAATATTTTATGTTAGTTTAAAAACAAATCCTTTTTTAGCATCTTGTTTGCCATTCTCTTATATTTTTACACTTAGTCTTTTTTTGTTATTACACATTTCCCAACTGAAACTAGTGTGTAGTAAATTTCTTTGATTTATTATATTTTTCCAAGTCCTTTTTCACCTATTTATTTTTAACCATGCATGTGTACTCCATAAATGCTAGAAAAGAAACAACACCACATATATTTCTTATAACATATACACCAAAGCTAAATACATGTGCTAAAAATAAATATATCTAAAATCATCTAAAAACATAAACATCATAAATAAAACATACATAACCAACACCAATAATCTAAAATGATAAATCATATATATACACCATGAGTTTGATACAACATATACAAATCCTTAGCACTAGGGTTGAGCTTTATCCTATCTCATGGCCTAACCACATTGCCTACTAAGGCCTTGATATGAATCCTTCAAATAGTACACTTTAATGAGGTAGTTTGAGATCTCAATCCCTCTACCTATTCCTATAAGCATGTTATATATACCTATGCCTACACCGACTTTGCTTGGGTCACTATATGTGCATGTGTCATTGAGTCTATATCACTGTATATGATTACATCATCTATGTCACTATCTACATATGCATAGCTCTCTCATTTTCCAAGGCCTACTAGGCATATCTCTCACCTGCACCCACCTCTACTAGTGGATGCACCCTCTCTCTATACTTGTATCTACCTTGCTACCTCAACAACTAATCTAAACCATCTCACTTAAGTTGGGGAAGATGGAACACTCAAATCTTCTAGTGTCATGGGGTCATATGGTTGTAGAGTCTTATTTAGGATGTCATGGAGTGATCCCCTCACCAATTACCCCCATCTCTCCTCCTTATCCTTAGGTACACCAATAAAATTACACCAAATAGATATTATATTATTATCATATCTCATTATATATATATATATATATATATATATATATATATATATATACATACATACATACATACTACCAAATAAAAACATAAGAAATAATTCTACCATCTTCATACTTATATATGCCTTAACACCTAAGATATTATCATTAGCATGATCTTCTAGCATAGTCTCCCCATTTGTGTGGCCTTCTAATACCACCTTGGTCAGTTGACTCCTCATCTAAAACCTAGCTATAATTAGCTCATGTTCATCTCAACCTTTGTCTGAGTGGTCTCTCTATCATCTCCTTTGGCTCATCTATGGGATCATCTAGGATGTTTATAATTTCCACTCTCTCTTGTCTCCATCATTATCATGTCTTCGATGATAGTTTCTCATCTTTATATGGGGTTGGTAGTGGTACATATGGTATCTATACCTCTTCTACCACTCGTCATGCCTAACTAGTCTATGGTTACTCTTGACATGGCCTTAGTGTTAGCCTCACTATCAGTGGTCTAAGTCCCCTCTTCCCTCATGGCTCCCTCACATGTTGAGCCCACTAGTTAGGTATCAATATTGGTGTTATCAAATGAGTTAGGATAATATATCTTAGCATTCATGCCATAAAATGTGTTTCTCTCCATCACTTATAGTGTCTAATTATCTCTCTCCTCTTTAGTACTGGTGTAACTAATTATTAACTCACCCATGTAGCTACAATGTGCCCATATAGATACCACATGATGTTTGCATATCTCATTAACTATAGCATTGTAATGTGGGGCATGGAAAATTATTCCTAGTCCTCCCACCATCTCCTCACTCAAGGTAACCCATCATAGACTACATGGGGTAATCCACTTGGTTGATATATGAAGATTATCTTATATATCTATGTTAGTAGTATGATTGGTCCCATAGTCTTCTACCTGTTGATCAACTCATGTATAAGTTGGACCTAGATGATAGAGCCTAGATCATATAACACTCCCTCCTCTAGTATCATCATACTTGAGCCTACCATGAATAGTGGTACATTGTCATTTGACTTGTGATAGAGAACCCACTATCTCATAAGGCCTATCACCACCTTCTACAGATCTAGAATCTACAATATATACACATCATCCATACTGACTCTCCATCCTCTCAATATCATCTCTAAGCATATGGTCCTTATGGATAAGGCTCTCCTTTCTTCTAAGCTACCCAGTATCCCTATGGTCATCAATGTTCCTACTATGGGTAGCCTGAGGATGGCATGAACATCCTCTAGTGTGATACCCACCTCTATCACATCCCCATACACCTCCCATCTAAAGTTGTTCAACCATTCCCATCATCCCAAGAAAATGACTAATAGGTTAGTGCTAAGGGGGATCATGCACATCTCAGATATACGTCCTAGACCCATAGCTACCAACCTATCTCAATCTCCATCTATTAATCTATCTGACAAATATAATAACCAAGACATGTCTACCAACCTCTAGAATCTTGACCATCTCTGCAACCAAGAAATAATAAAGGATGTATTAGTTACTCCATGTCATGCATAATTATAATATAAATTTTAAACATCATTTTTACACTTTTAATCAAAAAATAAGATTAATTTGTTTTAACTTATTCATTTTATCCTATTTCTAGCTTACTTGGTCCCTATTACCCTCCTTTGGTCATTTCAAGCCATTCTATCCCTCTTTTGGATTTTTCACACTTTTCCATGCTTATTTTGGTTCTGTGGTCAGCCTAGTTTGACCAAAATTTCCCTATTTTTGTCATAATTGACTTAAAATTCCAAGTTAACCCTCTTAGTTTCCCCTCTCTGGTACTGTGTTTTCATGCTATCCCTTACAAGCTAGTTTCTCACTCCCTTCTATCTTATTTAGCCTATAGATTACAATAGGTCAACCCATACCTACTATGTCAACCACATAGATTCTACCCTATTTTAACCTACTAGGTTGACCTAGTTGACCTAGTGCATTTTGTGTGATAACCTAGTATATTTTTCCTAAAATGTGCATTTTACTCACTTTCTTCCTAAACCCTTCAAACCCATTTCCCATATTCCTATTTGATACCTTTAGAATCTAATTTTGGTAAATTTTGACATATAAAAATGCTTTAAATTTTTTTTTCAAAAATTCACTTAATTCAATACAAATTTCAAAAACTAGTTTGAGATCCATAGTTACATACTTGTAGTGCACTTGTTACCACCTATGGGTGTCCTCCTTATCTAGCATATCATTCTCTCACCATCCTATCCTTGTTTGGTCTTAGATATCTCCTTTCTCTTTTTCACAATTCAAAATTTCAAATGAATTCTTTTTCTCTATTTAAAACCACTTTTTAGCAACTTAATTCTTTCATTTATTTTTAGGTAAATTCTTTATTTTGCCTTTATCTTTGTTTCTATTCATCCATTTTGTAAACCATAAAATTCATTATAATATTCATGATGTATATATTATTTTCCACTATCATATGCCTATCTTCCAAAAATTCTAAATTTTGGCTATCTTTTGCACTAACTTATATAGGTTCACCTAGTGTACTCTACATTAGACACCTTCATTTATTACAATCTACTTATTTATCTATGGCACTAAGGTAAGTTAAAGGTATGTTTTTTTAAATACATTTATTTCATTTATCTTATTTTCTACTTATTTCACCATACTTAGCATCATCATTATGTTTTATCATGTTTTCTTTTGAAGCAGTATCCTGTGTTGCACTTACGTGACAAGTGATGAGCTTCGGCTAGGGCATACATACATACATACACACACACACACACACACACACACACACACACACACACACACACACACACACATAATATTTTTAACTTTTATTTATTAATAACACTTTGTATCTTGTAGGAACTTGTTGAGTATCAATCTCTCTAAGTGCATGTCTTAAGGGGTACATCAAGAAAGGGGTGGGTAGACCATCGATGCTTCATAAGATTATTTTTCCTTTTACCACTTGCCATCCACACTCTATCCTCTTGAAACCTTTGAACCTAAGCTTATTATTCTTATTTCTATTTATTCCTATCACTTTTTGTGTTTTATTCTTTACTTATTACCTTATCACACTTTTGATCTGTTAGTTGTGCTAGGTCAAACAGGTTGGCCTAGTATAGTTTAAGGACTTTTTATCTCTTTTAGTTTGTTGGACTCTTAGTCAACCTAGCATAGACCTATATATTTAGCCCTAAAAATGTGCTAGGTCATCTAGCTTGACCTAGAATAACTAACATTCTCAAATGTTTTTAGGGTAAGGTAATACTATATATATAATCTCATTTACCACCATTTCATAAGAATACATAATTAAGTGAAGAAGTGTGAATTAACATCTACCTATTGACCATTCAACTTGGGAAATAAAACTTTACAATTCAATACTTTCTTTGGAGATTCGATCTCGTCTTACAGATAAGTATTTTAGATGTTTGGATAGGTTGTGTAGCCTAAAGATAATTTATCTTAGTTATCCTTACATATCACATCAATATCTTGCAAAGCACCTTGGCCAAGGGGTACATTGGAGCTATGTGGGTTTATCTTCAAAGGTAAGTATTCTTAACTTTATTCCTCCTTTGTAAGAGTATATAGATAGTACATTTGTATTCTTATCTTCCATGTATTAGGATTATATATACATTGACATGAGTTTATGTTTCCTATACATGTTTAGTTTAGATGTTTATTTTTTTAATTTCTAACCCCCACTTTGTTCCACAAGATTTGGTGCACACTAAAATAGATTTAATTTTCTTGTTATTAAATTAGTGAAATATTAAATCATAGGACTCTTTTACGGTTTTTATGGGATTATATTATAATATAAGCTTTGGAACCCTATCTCACATGGTGTGTTGTGATAAGTTATCCCCTATTTGGGTCTAGTTTATCCTCACATTAGTCATGCTCCCATTTAATAAATGTATTCCCCCAATCGAAAGTGTAGGTGTCCTCTATCCCATATGATCTAGGATTGATTTATTTACATGATGCATTTTGGATTACATATAGATTTCACCATCTTATTATTTTGAGAGTTTTCTGCACTCAGCTTCCCAATGAGATTTTATTTCAAAAAACAATCTATAATGATCTCTATTTTTTCAATTGATTCCTATGCATCTTTCATCTACATATTTCAAAACTTGATGTATATTGCATTTTATTTTATATACTCTCTAGAATATTCATTTTCATCTTGTTAAGTTATACCTTGGCATTTCCTACTTCTACATATTTTTTGGTGCACTTGACCCATATTTAAGTCTCCTTCTTATCAATTATGTGCACCTAATTGACACTTCTAAAGCCCCTTTCATTATCATGACCATTAAATATATTATATTCATTCCTATTTTATCCATTATTAACATTTATTTATAAAACTTTCTTCTTTATACTATATTTAATTCTAATAACTTCCCATTGGTTATAATTCTACCAAGAATCTCAAAATTAGGAACATCAAAATAAGCTAACAACAATTTTTTTAGATGTTCCTTTATAATTTCTCTATGAGCCATTCAAAAAACCTCTTATGAAATTTTCTTGGGTCCACTCTCACTCTCTTAGATTCTATAAATTATACATCTAGTATTTACATTTATTTATTCCTCTTACTCATCATTTTTTTTTGGCTTCCACTTCATCTTTTCTAGTCTCATTGATTATGAAATCTTCTAGTTCTTCCAACACATCCTTTACATTACCTCTCTAATACATACCTATCTCTCCTTCCTTTAAGTAATTTTCATGACTTTCTATCATTATGGTTGTTACAACTCTTTGCATGCCATCTTCCTTGTATGCGTCCACTACATCATTTTGCTTGTCATTATGATCTCATTTCCTTAAATTGCCTTTGGCCTCCACACTTACTACATGTGTTCATATATGTTGGTTATAATTGTTCTACAAGGATCCAAAAGGGGAGAAAATTGGCTTGGTGTAGACACAACTTGCCCTAGGTTCACTAAATGATCTTAATTTTATGCTTCTAAATGTTCATGTTTTCTAAAATGTGTTTCCCACAATACTCCTTTACAAAATACTTTATTTCCCAACTGTTTAATATATATGTGGAGTATTTATCATTGTAGACATTCTTACCATAGTTTTGAAACATATAGTGTCCATCCTTCCATGCTAATATGAAATTACTTTCACTAGCTTCTTTTCTACCACCTTTTGTTTACCCTTACCCCCCCCCCCCCCCCCCCCCCCGCCCGCGCCCCAAATGAATTAACTATTATACCCTGGGTAACCTTTCATCTAATAATTCCTCATTGATTGTGAATGCTATAAACAAAGGCACTATAGTCATAATTAAGTTTCTTGGGATGATTACCAAGAATTTCATAGGATTTATATTCCTTGGCATGAAAATTCAGCTAACTTATCATCCCATCTATCCACCATAGTGTCTTCTAGTTGATATATTTACCATTTATCATCATATGTGTCTCATTATTATTCCACCTCTAAAAAATTATAGATTCATGAAAATTAGATCATATATAAGATATATACAAGCATTTTCATGTCTCATTATTGCAAATAAATCCAACAACTACTCTAGTTAATTGGTTGTTACCCCATAAGGTAACTTATCCCATGCCAAAAATTTGGACTTACACTAATGTGCATTGTTAATGTGTGGTGTGAAATCACTTTAAAAATTAAAAAACCCTTATACACTTTAATAATATGGGGTACATATCTATATTCATCCTCTATAATCATGGACACCCATTTTTACCACCTCTCCATCATCTATCAATGATGTAACTATGGCAACCATCCTTTTGTAGCTAAATATTAAGAACCTTCTTATGACATTCATAATTATTTCACCCAATAATGAAAATCCATTTTCATTTGAAACTCCTAATTCATGAATAAAAATCATAATCAATTATGTGACATACTAAAATTATACTCCCTTGTATACCCAATTAATTTCATGATTCAATTCTTCTGAAACATACATGGCTATATTATATTTTACCAGTGTGATATTAACCACACATGTAGAGGCTAGAGTGTGGTGGTTAATGACAACCCAACTTATCTCTATTATGAACTTCTCTATGATTAATTTGGCCACCATGTTGATTACCCTATATTAAATTAAGTTTATTATCACCATACATCTATCACTTCTCAGTGTCAATATCCATGTAGCTTATTTTTATAACTCTTAATTTTTATATTGTAAATCCAATTATTCCCTCTCATTTAGATATATAATTCATCAGAAATGAGTTCAGTCATATTGATTACTCTTACATCAATTTAACATATTTATTCATGTGTGTATGATATGAATAATCCTAATAGCTTATTAGTGTCAAATAAATGGAGTTCATACACTTTTATAAAGTTGATATCTACCAACAATTAACATTAATTCATTATTCCTATGAAAATAGGTCTTCTCAGAAAAATTGATTTTATATAACTCTTACCTATAGTTAAACTCCTTGATGTTGCAGGATTCAATATTTATGTCTAAGTTATTTCCATCAATTAACACTTTAAAATAAAACATAAGCATATTTTTGAAACTTATCTCCATCTCATGGGTTGTTATTTACCTTTATTAAAAGCCCTTTCTCTCTTTTCCTTCTTTGTGAGTATTTACCTTAGTTTTTTTCTATTATTCATATTTATAAATGGGCATCTTATACTAGTCTCATTTCAATTTCCTTGGGATCCTCCCTTAGGATGA
>JARHVA010003584.1:1447500-1682500 GCA_037957365.1 Torreya grandis
GAGATTGTTAGTTTAAAGGAAATGAATAAATACATGGGTGTGTATGTGTACCTTATATTTTATTGAGTTAAATTTAAGTGCTTTTCTAGTGACTGACCTATAACCAAGAGCATGTTATAATGCAAAATCAGTACATATAATTTGGGTTAAAATTACTTAAAATTTATTGGAATTGAAAGAGTAAGGTTTAGTAATATACTTATGTGTTGATGTAATTGCCTTGACTATTGGAAAATTATTTTATAAAATATGTATTATTGTAAGGATCTAAAACTGTTATTAGGATAAATAATAGATAAAATATTTAAATTGCATGTATCAAAGGAGATAAAGAGAGAGATTATAATTCACATGCCCCCAAATTTGGAGTGAAAGTAAGTTTTCACCTAGTAGTTGAGATTACTTCAATCATGTAACTCAATGATACTTATAACCTAGAGAGGTTGGCTGATACCATCATATCTAACATGAAAACTTGGAATTATTTAGATATTTGATGACCTCAACCATACCAAAAAGGTGAACCAACAACTATAATATATTGGTTTGATAAAGTCTGTAAAAGTCCATGAGGTATGAATACGTGCAGTTATTTTGGAATCTAAAATTGATTTGTATTTTGAAATATCAGGCATATATTTCATAACATATTCACCTTATACATGTCTCATGTTGAAAATATGTATATAAATGATATAAATGAATAGAATTTTACCAAAACTATGAATTTGAAACATATAACTACATGATTTGGCCAATATAAATAATTGTGTAAGTATAGAAGGCATGCTTACAATGCATGCCCCCATTATATATGGAGAAATTTGAAATTGATATACACACCAATTTGGAGAAAGGGTTTTTGAAACATATTGTCACTATAAATTTTAGATGATTAATACTAAGTAGGTTTGAATAACATGTTCCCAAAGCATGCCCCCACTAAATATGTGAACTATGAATGTGTGGAATCCATGTCCATATGATATACCCCCACTGAATCTATAAACTGATATATATATCAAATATTGAATGAATTTGGATAAAATGATTCCAAACCATGCCCCCATGAAAATGAGAACTATGTAAATTTTGGATAAAAGGCTTTCCAAACATGCTCCCACTAATATGCCCCCTTTTGATGTGATGAAAAATAGGAACTATGAGTTACCTCACCTCAAAAGGGTAAGATAACTATAAAATATTTAAATGTATCTATGTATCATATAAAAGGAAACATGTCTAGCTAAATTTATTTTTGGAGTGCACAAAACCATTGTGATCACATATAATCCTAAGATGCATGATAAAGGTCATGGAAATGTATAGATATTAATAATATAAGCTCAACATGAAAACAATCACACACACAAGATCATTCAAAATCAAGTCAACATAAAAAAGGTGTTAGGAGACCATAAATAAGGGGCATGTTAAAATTCCATAAAATTAAGTGGACATGACATATTCAAATTTCCATAAATCAAGGAATGACATATTCAAATGTACATATCATAAACAATGAAATATTTGAATGTTGAATAAGGCAGATGTAGGGGAATCCTATAAGGACCCCAAAGATGATTTTTTTTTTGTCTAAGTTGGTATATTAGGTGTCTTATAGGTTTTATAGGTCATAAGTAGTCCATTTGTGGAGTCTAGAAAGTCCAAAGGTGCAATAAATTTGAATAATGACATTTCTTGTCAAAAAATCCTTTTGAGGAATTTGAATTTTTGTTAAGCCTTTAAAGGAATTTTATCAAATTGTGAAGGTGGAAAGATATGATAAACATGTCTAGGGTTTTAGGCATTATAAGAGGTTCATAAAATGTTCATGATTCCAATGTTTTGTTTCTATATGTCATGTTGTGTAAAAATCATGGATAATGCAATTCTTAGTAAGAAACCTCTACGTGGGGTAAAGGTCCAAGAAATGCTTTTGGTAGTTATTCTTGAGAAAATTATGGTCATTTTTGTTTTTGTAATAATTCTTGGATTGTATTCAAAGGATATGGATGGACAAATTGGTATGAAGAGGAGTTGGATGTTTTAAAACCCCTATTTTGAAATGAATGAATAAAAACCTCTGTTAAAGGTCATTGTTAATGTTGTTATCTGCATATATGATTATTGATGGAAGAGTGATATTACTAATGGTTTTCAAAATGTGAATGAAAGGATAGTGTAAGTATGATATAAATAATAATTTGAGGTAAACAAGAATTAAAACCCCTCTTTTATAGAATGTATTAACATCCATGTTTGAATATTGTGATCAAGTTACAAACTATATTTGTCTTATTATTATATGAATGACATGAGATTGTTTCCTAATGTGTTTATAAGATAGTGGATAGGCTTAGTTCTTATTTGTGGTGATCAGGTTCAAGGAATAATGTATAAAACATCTGATGTTTAGATATAACTATAATAGACCCCTATTTTGTATGAGTTTATCTATTTTGTAGATAGTGTTTGTAAGATGGTTCATAATTGAGAATATAAGATTGTATTGAATGTTATAAAATGTGTAATGAGAGTTGTTAGAGGTTGAAATATTCATATACAATCAAGAAATATTTTTATTGATAGACATTTAAGGTAAACTTTGTTTCTTTTAGCAGTTGTAAATTTAGATTGTATACACATCCCATTACCTGATGTGGTCCTTAATTCAATGGTTAATGGTTTTATAATGTTAACACAAGTTTATTGAACATGAATTAAGTCTTTTTGACACTAATTTTTTTTCCATGCATTCTTTCTAGTTTTACAAGTACTCAGACCTATAGACAGATAGTTTCTTAACACAGTCAAACCTATTTAGGGTTGAAAAGCTATGATAGTGGATAAAAAATTGGAATCAAGTGATTGGTTTAGTTTCTAAGAGTCAATACAAACCTAAAGAACCTATTCATGTACTTTTAAACTTATCACAATGTTCATAGTTAAACTTTGTTTACTCTCAAGTTGGTAACAGTTTCCCTTAACCCTATTTAGGATTTTATCATAATAAATTGAATATACAAAGTTTAAATCTACCATTATCCATGAAAATTTAAGTAAAGTTTGATTTTGAAGTATTTGAATATATTTTAGGTATTTTGAGTCATTGAGTACGTGTTCATTCATTTTCAAGAGACTGTGTGTAAAAAGAAACCTAAGAGACCTAATTGGGGTAAGCAAAGACCTAGAAAGATCTATATGGATTATCAAAAATTGAGTGAAGGCTTGATATTTTTTAATTAAATATTAAGGGACAAGGGGTATCTATATTTATGATTGGTTATGTTGTATTCATCCATATATATCCATACTTATAAAATCTCTCCTAAAAAAGGCTACTAGGTACTATTGTGAGTAGGGTAGGAGTTGTGTGGGAATAAATAATTGTTAAGAGAGGTGTGGACATGTGATTTAAAGGTATATGAGACATTTAATAACATAATAAACATATTAGGTAGTCCACCTAATAGTGAGATGAAACTTAGACTCCTACATAAAGAATTGATCTAATGAACATTACTTAAGGAAGTGGATTTTGAGACAAGGATAAGTATGTCAAGTTGGTGTATGATATGCATAAAAAAACATAATCATATGGGATGTATATAAAAAAACATATTCAAATTCTTGAATAATAAAGACAATATCAATGCATAACTCACAAGGAAGTATATAGAGGAAAAACATAAGAAACTAGCATAAACATATCATAATAGCTCATGGATCAAATGTGTTAGCAAAAAAATTTAAGTTCATAGCATATCAAGTACCATATTAAAGATATAAACATGGATAATGAATGTGTAAGTACATAAGATCCTAATCATGATAATTTGGCATGACCATATAATGATATAGCCTAGAAGTATCAAGATCATAAAATATGGATGCCCCCAACATCTTGATGATGTGAGTAAATGGAAATCCCAACACCCATAAATGTATATAATAATGTATCTATGTATTCATGTGGATGTATATATAGGATTAAATGATATTCTATCCCTCAATATGGAATTAACACATAGATGCCAAGTAGCCAATAGACCATGTAGGTGCTAAAAAATGTTTTTGGAATTTTTAATTTTTTTGATTTTCTTGGTATTTTAAGAAGTTTTTATAGAGACTAAACTATGGTCTTATCCAATATATGATCATAGGTATCTCCCACAATCGGTTCCTTAAAACCCTAAGTTAGATAATTTACATTGTTTTCATCATGATTGGATAGGTTTAAAAGGTACATAGCATGTTCCTGACATTTTGCATGTGTAATATAATATGTAATGCTATCATTTGAAATATGTATTAATTTTCCTTCTTGAATAAAGGAAATAAATTTTTGATTTTGGTCAATTATTTCTTCCATTTAGTATAGCCAAAGAGTTCTGAGTGTAAAATCAAATTGAGATGTGGTAGACATAATCAAAACTTGTGTTTGAACTACTTTAGGACCACATGTAATTAGTATTATTATGTTACTCAAGGAGTCCTTTTAAGTGACCTTTTTTAGAAAGTCTTTTAATTTAAAACTAAGCTATTAAAAATGTTTTATATAACAATTGGTTTTTGTTTGTGTAAAATCAATATGGTTATGCTAAAAATAAAGAACACCTATATATAATGTAATTATTGTAGTTTGTTAGTGTGGATGAATTTTGATTTGTTATGAATCTAATTAATTTTGATAATCATAAAATGTAATATTTTGGCCATCAATGAGGTCTTAGATCTTATATTTCAAGGTAAAACATCTTTTCATAGAATGCCTCAGGTCTTAGTGATAGTTATAATAAACATTTACATCATATAATTTGGGTAGAGATCTATTCATATCAACATCTACAAGAGTATTGAGAGAATAAGATGACACTATATCAACTATAGGAGTAATCAAATATAAGTCTCAAGTAAATTTACAAACTATTTCCTCGGTGCATTAGATAAGATGGTTTGACTAGGTTTTTTTAATGACATAATATTATCATATGACTCATTTATTAGATTGATCATATTGGTTATTGGCTCTTTTATATATCTATTATCACAATCCCTAGGTGTTTTATATTAAATATTTATGCATGTACCATCAAGGGATGGTGTAATGGTTTTATGATTACCTATTTTTTGTATAATAGGATGATCCACCTTATCCTTTGAAGAGGGGATAACATAAAACTATTTAGAGGTATGAGATCTACTATCCTTATTAGGATTAGAAATGGAAATAGGATCCTTTTTATCCTTTTGAAATGATATAAATATAAAAATGTGGATCGGGTAGGAGAGGCATACAAATTCTAGGGAACAATCCATATTTCACATATTTTATGACAATTATGGATCATAAACATGGAAAAAAATTAGAAACCCCTAGGTGACATAGAGTTTCGTGTTCAAATATTGGTCCAACAAATTTTTAACCCTAAGATTTTGGATCTAGATCCTCTTGGGTAGATAAGGTTAAGAATATAGAAATGATAGGGCACAAGAATGAATATCAGATCTACAATAGGCCAATTAGATGCTAAACTTAGATATACCATATACTAAATTTATTAAACTAATATAAGTTATTAATGGAAATTAAAATGATGCTAGATATATAGAATGACATAAAACAAGGTACTTATTTGGATCTAATGATAATGAAGATCTAGATATAGAACATGTTGAAATCAGGTAGGAAGATAGTTCTAGTATAATTGTCATATTTTGGATCTAGTGGCTCTAGTTTTTTGGATAGTTGCATCAGCCATAGATGATTGCATCAATGCTACTATCTAATTTCATGTATGGAATATATGGTGAAATATGATGCAACTACCTAGATACTTTTTGGTTTTTATTTAACTTTGCTCTGGTGCATTCAAAACTGAGTCATGGACTATTACTCCTTGTGAAAAGGCAAAACCCTAGTTTTCCATCTTCAATGTGACCTTCGGGAAATGGGTTAGTGGGCACATAATGTCAGTATAACCCCACTATAAAAGGGCATTGCATACATATCCAATACTCTAGAAGAGGGCCTAGGACTCATGTATTTCTCCCCTTCATGTCTGACAATGTGTGAATCATGAAATGTGTGTAAATAAAGTATAATAGTGACCTATGTTGTAACTTAGAAAATAAGACCTTATGACTATTCCTTTATTAATTTAGACTAGTATATGTGTTTTACATATGATTATCATGTAAATAGATAATATTTGATAAATTTAATGGTTAATAGAGTTTTTTTGATAAGTGTCTTAGTCTCTTTAGTCTGATTGCTAGGTGAGGAATGAATGAGGGTCGATATTATATTTATACCAATCATATTAGGAGTTAACTCACACTAAGTAACTTAGGAAAACCATTGGAATATGTTTTTCATTTAAAATTTGGATGAATTTAGGGCACTAGACACTTGTGTCAAGGAAGGATAATAACATTGATGTTACTATATGTCCTAGATATTAGTGTTTAGGGAGTAGTAAAATAGGTATATCATAAGAACCTATTGAGGTTTGATATAAGTACATTTTAATAATTCTAGGCAAGATAAGATGTAAGTTTCATCAATATAAGACTGTTCAGACTAAGAGATAGGCTAAGGGGCACAAGATAGAGCAGATGTGAGGCTTATAGAACCAATATATGTAAAACTAAGAGGAATATCCAATGTTTGAGTTTTCAAAGTATAAAATAATGAGGTGTTACATAATCAAAAAATATCATATACAACACCATTGTATAGAAATAAATAAACAAGAATGGGTTTATACTTATGTAAAACCTTATAGTGGCTTCCATTCATAACAATTCTTATAGCACATCCTATGAAAGCATGGCCCCTATGGACCACTACACATGTTGCAATACATCTATCTCATATGATATAATTGATAGCAACATCTTGAATAGTGCATCAGAGACATGTGTAAATACTAAATCTAAATTATAGGGCACCTTAATGTTGTATACTTGGAATGTACTTCTCATGGATATACCCTTAAGTTCTTAGACCTTCCCATTTTCAAAAGGCTCACATCCACTAACTATTATGGAAATAAATTATCTCTTAGTCTAAACATATATTATTATGATGCCTAGGCATTTTATGCACTCAAAATTCTATAGACCTACTTGTTATCATCCTTTAAATTGTTTACACTTATACCTATTTTCTACCTTTCAAGACACTTGCATCCCAGCCAAATGCATATATCAATGCAAGTTTCATGTGAAAAATTAATTTTTTAATGCCCTTAGTTGATAAAATTTGAAATTTTAACATGTCCTTATGGTTGACCTAAGTTATTTAATGTGATATATTTCTTAAAAGGATTGTATATATGCATGATCATTCTTCATTCATAACATACATTTAAAATTCATACCTCTTACAAGGAAACTTTCCAAAAGCATTAAATCAAGCATGCAAGTTAGCAAAACTTCCATATTATTTCCTATTTTAATATCAGTCATAGATAAAATCCATTTATAGGTTTAAATTTGAAGGACTATCCCATCGATCTTATTTTACAAGTTATAATCTAGGTCACTATATGTACTTTCTTTCCATTTACTACACCCTTGTGTGCACACAATCCAACACATTATGGGATAAATACATTAGTATGAGTCCTTATTTATATTAGGATATGTGTGGGAAACAACCATTAATAGATGGGTCTTTGAGGTTAGCTTAGACATTATGAACCCACTAACCCATTTTTCTCATAGTCATTATGAAGATGAAGAAATATGGTTTTGATCATTTCATGAGGAGTGATAGCTTGAGTGGAAGATCTAAAAAAAACTAGATAAAAGGTGAAAAAACACATAAGGTTACAAGTGGGTGTATCTAGATCTAATCAATATTCTATACTAGACACTTGCATTCATGGTAGACAAATTTTTTGATGCAACCATATAGATCTGACAATAGCCTAAGAGGCTGTATAATGTAAATTTACAAAATCTAACAGTTAATCTAGAATCTAAATTTGGTATACTTATATCCCATTCCATATTATATTTACATGTAAATAGTAAACCAAATAAGTAATCTTAATCTATATTTATTACAATATTAATCAATAGTTTTATTTAGTATTTTTAGCATATCTCAACATTTAAATTTAGAATAATATTTATTTGAGTTTATAATTAATTAGCCTACTATAGATATATTTATCACCCTTGTACTCATTCATTTCTATATTTCTCACCATATACTATATTTATCCATCTTAATTTAGGGTTAAACATTTGGTTAACCCAGCTATTTATGTAAACCATAGCATATCCTATGGTTTTTAGCCTTTTGAGGTTTTCCATTGCTATATTTTTACAACTTTACTTTAACATTTTTATGAAACCTAGGAATAGCTCTAGATTAGTTGGTTTTTTAATTGAAAACTTAGAGTTTCCTCCTTTTCCACATAATATGGACTAAAAAAAATGAAGTAACAAACCTTATACCTAGTGAAGATGCTAATAAAGAGACTAAACCACATATTGAATAAGTTATCATATAAATAATTTTGAGCATGAAAACAATGAATCTAATTAAAATGAATAATATAAATTAAAATCTCTTGATATGTTTTGACATTATATCCAATAAAATCCAAACTATCTTGATGTGATCCTAATAACCATATTAGAAACCTAATAAGAAAAAAATTATAGATGAACAACTAGGTCCATCTATTAATTATGCTATCAGAGTTATGGCCCATCCCCATATACTAATAACCCTCTTGATGATCACTTCAGTGATTCATAATTCTAATGGGGTCATGAGATATGTGTTTACATATTTATTCCCTGAAACTACTATTGTTACATTTTCCATGGGAATCATAAATATTTCAAACCAATTACCAATTTCAATGCCTATATCCACTTAAACTATGGGTACACCTCATTTGGTGACTTCTCAAACTTCAAAACTTAATGACCAAGATTTTCAATAACTTGTCCAAAATATAAAAAAATTGCAATCCAAGGTCACAAATATTGAATAAAATTATATGAAATCACTTCATGATATTGATTCATAAGAGGTGTTTCATGACCCTCTTACAACTTAAATATATTTTTACCCCTTTATAACTAGTTTTTTTCACCTAAGTTCACATTTTATGATGGCAAGAGTGATCGTAAACAAGATACTTGAAATTTTTATGTGTCATGCCTTGATTGTGCCTCTAGAGATAAAATTTTGACTAAATTATTTCCAAGTAACATCAAGGACTATGCTCTAAAGTGGTTAAATGACTTACCAATCCAATTAGTAAAAACATTTAAACCTCTTGTAGATTATTATTATTTTATTTATCTATCAATATTACCAAAAATGTTTCCTATGCCCAAACTACAAAGATATAAGACAATGTTGGTAAAAATGACCAATCCAATGGTAGATAAAGAACTTCAAGACATATTTAAGAAAAGTTTGGTTTCCACATTACATGATTCCATTTTTTTAAAAATTTTCAAATATTTCAATGAATTATGCCATATTGTTCACAATCATGAAATGAAAGTTATCTCATTGAACCAACTTAAGTATGTAGAAAACACACCAACTACATAAAATATGAATTTTACTATCAAACCAAATTATAAAGTAAAACCCACATAACCCAAAAAGGGACCAACTACTACAGTTAATATGGTGTCACAACAAGATAATCAACTCGTATTATCTAATGCATCAAGGAGATAATTTACATTCTTATTTTATTCTTCATTTTTGTTACTTTTGAAACTTCTGGAGTGTCACCTCATATCTCTCCCTCATCATATAAAGGTTGATATGAGTCAAAATCTACCCAAAGGATATGATTAGAATGCTTATTGTGACTATCAAAAATGCCTTGGACATTATACAAACTGGTTTTTATATTGAATCATAAAATCCAAGACCTTATCAATGACCAAAAAATTACATTTGATAATCCTCCAAAGAATCAGGTTCACAACCTAATGATCACCAAAATAAAATGATATTTAACAATCCTTTTCAAGACCATTCTAATAAGGATATAAAAGTACAAATAGAATATAATGTACATCCTCCTCCATCACATTATGGGCACCATTAGATGGGATCATTGGTACTTATACATGACATACACCTCTTATGGTTCAAAGTCCTTATATTACTTTAGATGACAATGAGATTATGGATGATTCATAAATTTATTCCTTATTCATTTAACCATACCTTGATCACACTCACACACACACACACACACACACACACACACACACACACACACACACACACACACACACACACACACACACACACACACACACACACACACACACACACACACACACACACACACACACACACACAGAGTGTTATGATTGAAAATGGTGCAAGAAAGAACATTTTCACCATGTAAATAATTATGCATTTGGGTTATACACATGATGATTTACATTATTTTTCTAAATCAATTATAACATTGGATGGTATTTCATAATAGTTTCTTGGTGAGACTAATTTACCTTTATGGGTGGGTCCAACATTTGGTTACTAAATTTTTAGTTATAACTTACATGGGTGTCTTTGATATGTTATATGGACATAGATATATAAATTTATCACAATACCTTATATAATATATGGTTATGTTAAATACATTCATGATAATTATGTAATTATAGTTTCTTGAATCCCATATGAGCATCCAATGGAAAATTAGAAATTTATACCCATACATTCAATTATAAAATCTACCAAGATTAATCATTTGTGAAAAGGTAAGCAACATGTTATCAATCCAAAAACTTGGTCACAGGGAACACCTATGATATTAGATTCCTAATAAATAATTATGATATAATAAGGGACATACATCCTCCCATTTTAGAGTTCATGTTGGGGAAATTCAAGGCACAGGTTATAGGTATTATGATCCATGATGTAGCTTGCTTGGATTAGATCTTCAAGATATGTAACATTACCACCATAGCTCAATATTAGTATGATAGGAGTGTTTATTCACTTATAAATCCCCATATAACATACCTAAATCTTGGAGTGATAATGGGATTTATTTTACCAATTTATAAAAGAAGGGTAAATGGATCACTTGTTCACAAATAAACATCAAATGGGAGAGAGAGTAAGGAAAAAAGGGAGGCCAAACTATAATTATACCGCTATATTATAAGTTTCAAAATGGCACAATATTTATTCACATAGGGGAAGATTCTAATGAGAATGGGTGAATGCTTTATCCAATGATTCATTTTATGAATAAATTCACAATGCTTGTATTAAATTTCTGACAATATCTTCAAAGGTTTTAAATATTTAGCAAAACAAATCAAATAACTTTATTTGAATAGTTTGATCTCATCATAATTAACACATTAAATATGTAGAGAGACCAAAATCAAAACCCCTTAACATCATTATTCATCCATTTTTTAATTATAAACAAAGTGTAATAAAATAATGAGAAACAAACACATTTTAACAAAAAAGCCAAATTTGCATTAATTTGAAAGTTTTTACTTACAAATAGATTCAACCCATAACAAAATACAACACAAAAATATAAATATTATTTTTATCTTATTATCATGAGACCCATTCCTTGGCCATCATGTCCTAAATTGGTTGTAACATAATTATACAAAAATATTGCAACTCTAAAAATAAAGAGAACAGAATCCCTAGGGCCCACTAAGTGAGAATTAATGGAAAGATAGAGGTGGGACACTTCCCAAATAGTTTTAAAGGCCTTGATGAGATGCCATTGATTGATCCAATAAGGGTTGCATCATATTTGAGATTATGTAATTTGACAAGTATCTCTTGGATTATGATCTCTTCTTGAGTTAATAGTTTTGCATGAGTCTTGAGTGGGTACTCCAAGGAGACATTCACCTATTAGACTCGGATAATACTTTCCATGGATTATGTGGATAACTCTAAGATAGATTTAGCTCCTACCTTGTAATATTTTTCCACCCTTCTCTTCATGATCTCATCAAAGTGCACCAAATTCATTCCTTCCCACTAGGGTTCCATCAATGTGGAAAAGCACTATTATGCTCACATTCTTGAAATAAGTAAGGATTTGGTCCTTTATTATATCTAGTGCCTTGATGGTCACTTGGGTTAAATTAAACCACTCCATAATGGACATTTTCCTAGATCTTTAAAAGGTATGATACAAGTTCAAGTCTACAAGGGTAATCAAATTCAATTTTAGGAACATCCCATTATTGGTGATAATAACCAAATTCTTGCACTTATTATCCACCTAGATAATAATATATTAATATGTATCATCATTCAAATTATATATTTATTTTTAAAGAGTTATTTGGTCACTTCCCCAAGGACGATGAGAAAATGGGTGAGAGTTGCCTCCACTTTGCTAAATAATACTATGAGGAATGTGATCCTTACCTAATACTTAAAAGTTATTACATTCTCCCTAAGAAACTCCATTTTTTCCATGAGGGAATTTATGTCCCATAGCACTGAGACTAGGCCCTCTACTACCATCTCTTATCCACTTCTAATTCTTACTTTTTTAGGGAGAAGAGATCTTGCTTGGTCTTTTATACCATAGGGTTTCTCTCCTATGTGAATGTATTTTTAAGCACCCTCTTCATGGTCTTGAATGATATATTTAACTACCACTAAACTCATAAGTCCTGATGAAATACCATCTATGGTCTTTGTGCACCTTAAGGCACAATGGTCTTTACCCAACTTAGTATAGTTAATGTCCCCAAAGTTGTGGAAGATGGGATATGAGTGATTGTGCTAAATGAAATAAAATCTAAAGGAAAGGACCAAGGGTGAAATAGTGGAGGAGGCACAAGGAATAGGATGAAAGATGGAAAGGGAAGTGGTAATAAGGATGAATGATGTGGCATGGGGTAAAATTGAGGAACCAAAAATGAAGTAGCCTAAGGGAGCAAGTGGGAATGAAATAACTTAAGGGTAATATAAATTTGAGGGCTAATAACACTTGGGATATGAATAGGAATTATATGATTAAATAAAATTCTTTGAAGACCTAGAGTGATGGACGAAAGGGTATAGGAAGGGACTATATACATTATTAGAGGAAACACAAACTACGCATGATAAACTACCTGTATTTCTTCTTAGACCTCTCGCCTAGATTAACTTGTGATAAAATGGTTGAAGGAGATGAGTAACGAATATGGAACTAAATAGAGGGCACAAAAAAAGTCACCTTATTTATTTTTGATTCCTTACACAAAGTTTACTTACTCTAGAAATGGTGAGGCAAAATCAGTGGGAGTAGTCTTGGATGAAGCCAAAATAATCTAAATGGAAACTATGGGGCCTAATGGTTGTGGCAAGAGAAATGAGAGATATGAAAATAGGGGTAATTAAAGTAATAATATCCATTTGAAAGGCTATGATATTTGGAAAGGTAAGTTTTATAGTAGTAATTGAGCTCACAGGGGTTACTAAGAATGGATGAACACTAGGAATTCAATCTCTAGGAGAGGTTGAGCTAATTTATGGGGCCAGGTTAAGGGTCACAAAAGGAAAAAATAATGTTAATGGAATGGATAAAGGAAATAATTGGGATGTGGGTTAGACTAAGGTAACTTGGGCACTAGGAATACCAAGGAGGGTTTATACTAAAGGAGCAGGGGGAATTGGACACTTAGGATAACTAGGGTGGGGGAAGGTAGAGATGTAATAGGCCTTGGCAAGATAGGGACATCTAGGGAACCATTATAAATGTATATGAATGGTCTAAGATATGCCACAAATTGGTCTTTGGTGGGCTAGACTCAGGACTACTATCAAAGTCTAGGGTCTAGATCATAAATCTAGGCGAGATTAGTCAATTGTTAGTGAATAAACTAAAAAAAAATGAAAGACATAAATTTTTATGTCTACTCCCTAGGTTGAGATATGATAATCAGACATAAAATTTAATTATAAATACAAAATAAAAAACTTACCTCCCTTAAGGATATGCTTGAAAATTAGTTGATGTTGAGTTCATATTGTGATCTATAAGTCTTTGGCAATGCTAATTCCTTGTGCAAAGAATCTCTCCTTGTTCACCTTGATTATTGTGACTTTGGATTAATTCAGAAATTGATATAATATTGAAGCTTCTAGGGATATTTTTGCATAATAACCTAGAAAATATTAGATCTTACTAAAGGAATATTTAGATAGTAAGTTTATGATAGAGAAGCCTTTTATAAATTGGAGGAAGAACCTCTAATTTATAAACTTTTGAAATGAATGTAAACCATCTAGATTGAGATGATAATCAAGGGATGAGAATGAAATACAACTTTTCATTTAAAATGGGAATCTTGAATGAAAAATTGGAGTGGAAAACGTGTGGGACTCATAAATGAATATAAAATTAACTTGGGAGGAAGATATAATATAAAATTGGTAAGTGGTATTGAGTAAAAAATGAGGTGGATTATTAAATTAGAAATATGAGGAACATAATATTATAAAATTATAATGATGGGGGATAGGTAGGGCCTGGGGAATATTTAAAATTTCAAAAATGAAATGGAGTGGAAGATGACCTCATGAGGTGAGGATAATTAGATTTTTTCATTTATATAAATTTTGAATATTCAAAATCCATGGAGAATTTGATTAAGGAAAGATTTTTTAATTAATTTAGATTAATTAAATTAATAAATATTTGATTAGTAAACCATGAATAATGATGATGAATAGTAATGAGGAATTAGAATTAGAGAAAACTAGAAATGATTAGGGATGATTAAAATAAACGCAAAGTGTCTAATTTTAAGTGTCTACATTTTGCCCTTGTTTGAGAAGTCATTATGAGACATGACTAAAGTAATGAATTTTGAAAAATTAATTAACATATTAGATGAATAAATAATTATTGATGCATGATTATCCCTTAAGAGGGCATGTAAGACATGGATGGGATCTCGAAAAGGAAAGGAAGAAGCTAGAATGGGAGAAGAGATTAACCCATGGAAAAAATTAAGACGCTTGAGCTAATGCTTGCACACTTTGATTTCCAATGTTGAATAACAGTAGAGTAAAATCAGCCTCAATTTGGGGATAAGTGGGAAGGATGCATCTCATAACAAGCATCACACTTTAACTGGCCCCAAACAAGGTGAAAAGTTGAGGTCTTGGAATTAGAAGAATTTTCCCTAGCTGGGAGAAATGAAGTTACAAGATTTTTAAGATGATGGTATAGATATGGAAATAGATTTCCCTAGTAGAGAGGATGTAATAATCGATAGGTCCAAATTATTTGCCCTAGTAGGAAGGATTTCATTATCAAATGATGTAAATGGTTAACTGATTGATTGACAAGCATAACTCAAGGATTTAACCTATCACATGGATTAAAAATGAGAGTGATACAAATGTAGGTACAATGGTATAATTACATTTCAAAAATGAATAAGCCACAAAAAATGATGCACCTATGAATTGTCAAAGTGAAAAGATAAATGATAATTAGAATAACAAGATAATGATTGAAGAATGTGGTGATGGGATTGGCAAGCATAACTCAAGGAATTAACCTATCACATAGATTAAAATGACAGGAGTGATGCAAACGTAGGTAAAATGATATAATGACTTTAAAAAAATGAATAAGCCATAAAAACCTATCCACATATGAATGGTAAAAGTGATAAGATAAATGATTATCAGAAGAAAAAGATAATGATTTAATAAAAAGACCATGACTATTTGTATATGCTTAGATGTATCATAAGAAGCATATAAAGTATCCATATAGTCTAGTTGATAGAGATTTATTAAAAAAGGATATTTTTCATTACAATATTGTCAACTATACTCCTAGTTATAGATTTTTGATGTAGCATGCAACATTATGCACCATGATATAAAACACCATGATGACTTGGCTATAAATTGCATAAGGACCAACCCCTGATAAAATAGACAATTGATAAAAACACACCAATGATAAAAAACCATGATGATAATGCTAACAAATGCCAATGGATTAAATTAAGTAAAACTATGTGATAGGAAACACTATGATGATGACCCTACTGACATAATGGACTGAGTTGAAGTAGAAAAAAAAGGAAATAAACAAGCAAACACACGCATACAAACTTGAAAATAAAATCAAAAGAAAGCATATTGTTGTTTAACCAAGTATAAATCTATGTGTGAGGGATCAATGACAATGATAAATGGATAGTACCCCCATTCAAGGATACATGCAAGGGAAGGACGTATTTTTAGTAGATAAAAATGGTTAGAACCAATAATGAGTCTTCCCTTGTAGGGTAAATTTTGGAAGGACACATCCTAACATTGGTTTAGGACCAAAAATTAGTGGATTAAAGATTGTGAATGGATTTAGAACAAGAATTTTTTTTTTAAAATTTTTAGGCTTTATATATCTTGTAGATATTGTACACTTATTTTGATTTTTAGGATTTTTAGAATATTTGAATTTTTTTGTATTTTGGAATATTTGAATGTTTTTATTTTTATTTTTGGCATCTCAAATCAATGGAAGATTATGAGATGTAGAATGTGTTAAATCACAAAATAGTGAGAGTGTGACTTAAATTGATCACAACATGGAGAGAGCATGGGAAAGGGGTGATTACGATGACCTCATAAATTGAGCATTGCCTACATAGTCCAAATAGACCATAGGTCAATGTAGTTCCACCCATAAGGTTTGGACTATAGATCAATAGACTAAAAAAGCTTGAAAAAAGGTAAGATCTTGTGATAAGGGGTGACTAATTTGACTTAAAAAACTAAGCAATACCTACCTAGTCTAAATGGACCTTAGGTCAATGTAGTTTCACCATAGGATTTGAACTACAATTAAATAGTAGGGTGGAAAATAAGAATGTCACAAGAAAAAATGGCATAGTATTTGGCAAAAGCTAAATAATACTAGATGTCAATGAGGGAAAAGGACTAAGAATATCTAAGGACCATGTAATGTAAGAGAGAAATGTGTTCATTCACCAAATTATTGCATAGATAATAGGAAAAAAATGTTTCCCAAACAGGTTTCAATATACCTCACTTTTGTAACAAGGTCAAGATGGGAAGACTAATGGTCACAATAAGATGGGTTGAGATAAATAAGATTAAATGGATAAAATGTCTTGAGAATGTAAATGGTTTATAATGTAAATAGGGCTACCCCAAAGTGTCAAGGTACTTGAAGACAAAAATTAGTTATAAATGATGCCAAAATTTTGGTTTTCATCATGGCACTTGTCCAAGGCACCATAGGCATGGTTTTCACTATTGGACAAATTATTTATATTTCTCTTTTTATTTTTTTTATTTTTATTTTTAATTTTTTATCATCTCAACTCAAGGGAGGATTACAAAATTTATAATGTGGACCCTTTATTGTATAACCAATACCTGATCAGAATAGCTACTTTGTCTAAACCTTGTTGGTGATATGAACTGCACTAATGTTGTTGTAATCTTTGTTGGTTGTTGATTTTGCTTCTTTCAAACCTTTAAATAAGATGTCTTCATAGCCTCTTTGAATAAGAGTGTTGATAGAAAAGGTAAATAAGGGTAAGCATGGGATAAATGATCTGATGGGATAGTGGAAAATAAAAGTTGAATGAATACCAATATCCAAATGGAATGTATAATGGTTGATAGACAAATAATAATTTGGATTTTTAGTAACACACAATGTTGTTGATTCTAGATTTGACTTATCTTTGGTTATGGTAGGGACAATATTATCTTCAATAATGTCTTCATAATGTGATGCAAAACTGATTTGCTCATTTACTGGTGCCTTAAAAAGGTTTTACCAACAAATTCTTATTGATTTTTCTGATTTAAATTATCTAATATCACCTTAAATAAGGTTTCACTAAGGGATGTTGATAAATAATTTTGATTGTCCCTTAATTCTTTTATCAAGATTTCACTAAAGGAATTTGGATTTTGATTTTGATTATCATCTACTGCCTCAAACAAGTTTTCACTAGAGGATTATGAGTTTAAACTTTGATTGTCCCCTAGCACCTTAAATAAGATTTCACTAGGAGATTGATTTTTTCTTAAATGTTTTCTTGCTTCCCTAGAAATTTTCCACTAAAATGTTGCCATGGATGAAATTCAACAATGTGTGATTCTGTTGGTCCCAATCAATGTTTGTGGGATGTGGAATGTCAATATAATTTCTAAGTTGATTAATAGTAAAGGCACATGTAACAGTAATAAAAGGGTAAAAGGAAACATAATTTTTATAAAGGATAGCATGAGAACTCATGTCAATATTTAAGGAAACATCCTAAAAAATCATGGAGTAATAAAAAATGCTTTCAATTGGATATGCTATAAATAT
This sequence comes from Torreya grandis, assembly GCA_037957365.1. Classification (NCBI taxonomy): domain Eukaryota; kingdom Viridiplantae; phylum Streptophyta; class Pinopsida; order Cupressales; family Taxaceae; genus Torreya; species Torreya grandis. The sequence goes on from JARHVA010003584.1 coordinate 1,465,884, forward strand.
GGAGCCAATGTCGTAACATGCATCAATATTTTTTTATTCCAAATTTGATTTTGACTCAAGAGAATCTGAACCTGATGTTAAGCTTGACACTAAGTCTTATGTTGATGTTAAATCTAATATTGGTTTCAAAATAGAACTCAACTTTAATATTAATTTTGAAATGGAAACTAATCCTAATTTATTATTATCTGTAAGTACCTTGTTCACCTTTTTCTTTGAAATGGAGACTTTGGAATGAATAAATGTTTATAAATTGGGAATACTTGGAAATGGATGAATAAAGGGCTCTGGATCAATAATAATAGGTTATTCAAATATAGTCTCATCAAAGATGGGTCTTGTGTCAAATAGACACTCTTCATTAAATACAAGGGGATCATCAATTATTTGGATTTGATCAAAGATGTGTGATTCAATAAAAATGTCATCAATGGTTTGAATATCTTGATCTTGCTTTGGAAGTGGACATATATGATCATGATTGGGAAGAAAATCATGACATATTTTGATCGAGTAGTTATCAGACTTATACACACTTGTATTTTCAATAGATATTATCCCATGGAAGGGCAATGGCATAATAGGTCTAGACTATTGGCCTTGTTGTGGTATATCTTTAAGAACTCTAATCAAATAGAATAAGTACTCTATATGAAATCCATTTATAATTTTAGCACCCATTTGATATAATCTAATAAGATATTCATCCTTTTTGTCAAATATTTGTCGATCAAATTATTCTTGTTCATGATATGTATTAGATGACATATTTGGGAGGTATAGTTAATGTAGAATGGTCAGATGGATGTGAGACATAATGACTCAGATGGATCTTGTACTAATGTCCCCAATCAAGGATACATGCAAGGGAAAATGGATTGGAAGAAAATTGGCCCTAAAAAGGGTGGTCTTGGCATAAATTAGAATAGGCCCAAAGAAGGGTGAATTGGCATAGAATTAAAAAGGCCCAAAGAAGGGTGAATTGGCACAGAATTGAATAAGTTTAAATGATATTGTTTTGATTATCCCCAAATAGGGTGAATTAGCACAAAATAGAACTGGTTAAAATAGTCTTGATTTGATTGGCCCCAAATAGGGTAAATTGGCATAGATTGGAATAATCCCAAAAAGGGTGAATTGAGTAGGTTTAAATAGTCTTAATCTGATTGGACCCAAGGAGGGTGAATTGGCATAGATGTAATTCAAATAAAAGAAAGGATGGATGACATGACTTTGTCATTTCTAACTGATAGGTGTGGGGTATTGAATGAAAAGATAAGAAATGGATTGAATCATCATGAAATTGATTTATATTTGAATTGACATGGTATATAATTACATTATAATGGTACATAATCAATCAAGAATGATACAAAATTGGTTTGGTAAATGGTTCAAGATGGACTGAATTTATCTTTGAATGGCTTAGCACATAATTAATTTGGTACAAATTTTGAAATTGAATTTAAATTTGATTGACATTAAATGTTCAAATTGGGTATGTCAATTAAAATTTCAAATGGACCAATTCTACCAATGTTAACTTTGGCATTATTTGGCATAGGAATTGAAACTTTGACTTTGGAATTGGTATCAAAATTTGAACTTGGATTGGAAATAAAAATAGGTTTAGAACCAAATGGATGGCACATTGACATGGTTTAAATAAGGACTCAAATTTTTGGTCTTCATTTGGAAGGATCTTGGAAACTTTGACTTTGTGAATAAAGAAATGAAACTTGATTGATTTTACTATTTTGAAAACCTTAGAATGTGTAAATATTGGCACAAAAATTGAAAATTTGGCCTTGAAATGTTAAATCAAGATCTAAACTTGGTCTAAATTTTAATTTGTAAAAGGGGTTGATCTTGACACAAATTGAACTAAAATTAATAACAAGATTCATAATTTGGAACTTAGATTTTGTAATTAAAACTTAGAGGGAAAATCAGAATTGACACTTGAACTTACACTTAGGTTTGGATTAAATTGAATGACATGATGACATAAGTTTGACAATAAATTGGACATTGGTTTAGAAATTGGTTTAATACTAGGCTTTGGATTGGAACTAGTACTAGGTTTTGTACCAAATAGATGGAATAACAAAATGGTTTAAAATAAAAAATTTACATTGGTTTTGAATTGGTTTAAAATGGAAAATTTTAATTTGCACAACACTTTTAGTTTAAATTGGGCAGCCTAACGACATGGTTTTGAAAAGAAATGTAGGTATTTGGACCAAGTATAGACATGTCACTTTTCTTTGACCAAATTTTTTGTCAAAGTAATGCTTCATTATGTGGGTATAAAAATGGTTTTGGATTTTGACTTAGTTTTTTTAATTTATTCTCAACTCTAAATAAAGCTACAACATGACAATCAAAAAATGACACACAAGCATTACAAATAACTTTAATAATTGACTCGAGTTTGCACCACATCCATTAAACATTTTGAAACACTTGAATTGAGAAATGATTATAAAGTTTAAAGTTCATTAAAGAAGTTATTTCAATTATTGGTAGGGTTTTTAGGCCCCCATTTCTGTCTTAAGGTTTGTATGATAAAGGAAAACTTTGGGGGTTGTTACCTTTGCACCCCTACATCAATGTATGATCTTCAAAAAAAGAGGCATCTATATTTTTTTATAGTGGGATATCTATATGGTCCCTATATATAACCCATAATAGGTAGTACGTGGGCAAAAAAACCTATTGGAGAATAAATCCAAATCTGTCAATCAATGGAATGGGTCTTATCCCCACCTTGACCATGTTAGCCTTGCCTTCTAACTAGTAGCTTTATTGAAATTAGATTATTCAAGGATGATTTTTGATGGCTTTGTTTAGGGTTTCCCTTTAACTTCATGATATCCTCCTCAAGGAATCATGTTTGGACCTAACAACAATTATCTTCCATTTGTATACCCCATCATATGCACAATGTTGGTGTGTATGATGGGGTATTGATTCCCAATCACTATGCCCTATGAGGCTTTAAATAAGGTGATGAAATCCAAATTGTAAACCCTAAAATAAAAATATGGAAATTATCATTTGGACTAACAAATATTTGGGATAAAATGAATTGACACTTTTCATTTTTGAGTCACCCAAAAATGGGAGAGCATACACACAAAAGGCCTCACAAAACAATCAAAAAACAAATTAAATTTGAAAAAAAAATTAAAGAACATGAAAATGATTTTTTTTTTAATACCCAAATTGAAATGTGGATTGATTTTAATTTCAAAATTAAAATGTGAGATAAAATTATTTTGTTTGACTTAATAAACCACTCTTTGGTTGAAGTCCTACATCAAACCAATTAGTAGTTTTTATTTTTTTATTTTCAAGTGGACTTCAGGAACATATAACCTACAAAAATAATAATATTAAAAAGTAGACACCAAAAAAATAAACAAATTAGAAATTAAATAAAATAAAACTTGTAAACATAAAATGTTAGGAGAAAAAACAAATAAAATAAATAAAAAGTGATAGTAAAATATATATATATATATATATATATATATTATATTATATTTTGATGAAATTTGGATAAAATGTTTATAAGACAAAGGTGCACCACATGTAAAAAAATAATAATCAGATCAAAATTTATATCCATTTTAACGATCATTTTTACCATAAAAATGGATAATGAGTAAAATATCTTAAGTCAGATTGCTATGAAATTTATAAAAGTATTAGTTGAAACAAAAAGGCACTATCTTCTAAAAATTTAGAAATAAAAAATAAACAAAATTAAAGTTATATCTATTTTAATGGTTATGTTTATGAACATAAAATTATTAAAAAAAAATTAAAAATCAAGTGTGGGTTGTGAAAATGATTCCTTCTGGGCATGTCATTATGTAGAACAAAAATCCAAGAGAGATTAGTCAATTGTTAGTGAATAAATTACAAACTAATGAAAGACATAACTTCTCAAGTCTAATCCCTAGGTTGAGTTATTATAATCAAATATGAAATGTAATTTGAAAGATAAAATAAAAATCTTACTTCCCTTGAAGATATGCTTGATAATTGGTTGATGTTGAGCTCATATTGTGATATATAAGTATTTGGAAATGCTATTTCCTTATGGGAAGCATCTCTCCTTATTCACCTTGATTATTTTGACTTTGGCTTGATTTGGCAATTGATAGAAGATTGAAGCTTCTAAGGCTATTTTGACATAATAACCTTGCAAATATTGGATCTTACTAGAGGAATTTTGGCATAGTAAGATTATGATAGAGAGGATTTTTATAAATTGGAGGAATAACCTCTAATTTATATACTTTTGAAATGAATATGAACCATCCATATTGAGATGAGAATCAAGGGATGAGAATTAAAGATAATTTTTAATTCAAAATGGGAATATTAGATTAAAAATTGGAGTGGAGAGCATGTGGGACTCACAAATGAATATAAAATTCATTTGCGAGGAAGATATAATAGAGAATTGTTAAGTGGGATTGAGTGGAAAATGAGGTGGATTATTAAATTGGAAAGGTGTGGTAGATAATACTATAAAATTCCAATGATGGAGGATAGGGAGGGCCTAGGGAATCTTTGAAATTTGGAAATGGAAATGGAGTGGAAGATGATCTCATGAGGTGAGGATAATTAGATTTTTGGATTTATAGAAATTGTGAATATTCAAAATGCATGGAACTTCTGATTAAGGAATAATTGGTTAATTAATTTAGATTAATTAACTTAAAAAATATTTTAATAATAAATCATGAATAATGATGATGAATAGTAATGAGGAATTAGAATTAGAGAAAACTAAGGATGATTAGCAATGATTAAAATCAACACAAATTGTATGCTTTTAAGTGTCCACATAGGTTGTAGGTAACCTGAGGGTGGGTAACTTGAGGTGGTGGTACAGGTGTGGTAAATGTTTAATTAGGTGGGTGGAATATTTTGGGACTCCATAAAAAAATTTCATTAAGAGTTTCTTCACAACAATCAAAACCTTGATGGTGACCTAAACAAGTGCCTATTGGGGACTATCTAATCTCTCCTCAAGAGTAGGTTAAGAAATAACTAAGAATTTTGAGTTACAATCTCCTTAAATATGTTCAATAAACTCTACATAATTTATAGGGTTGAGGTAAAACTCATCATCGAGTTGTGCCTTATGATGTTAAGTGATGTTGAACTTGGCTTATTTACTCACTATATGGGCTCACCCTACACCATTATGGTCCCAATGTCATTATTTTCTTGGTCCAAAATGAGTGAATCCCTATGTCTATCCATGGACTATAATAATAATAATAAATTATTATATTTATGATTCCCTATAACCACTAGAGATTATAGATATGGGTGTTCCTTCCTATCAAGGTAATGGATAACTACTCTATTGTATAACTAGTATTAGAAATCTTGCTCTACAAGGTGGTTTATGAACATGTATGGCATCAAGAGAGGGGCCACATGAATGCCTTACACTTGAATTATGATACTATCTTAGTACTACCAATAAACACTGATGGGTTATAGGGCAATTTGAATGATATCGAAGAGCCTTAATATGGGCCTCTTGTTAATTTCTTAATATACCACTAGGTAAAAATACACACAAATGTATTGAATATTATTTATTAACTAGTGGTTGTAGATCTTGAAGAGTACCACATGTACTATTCTATAACCCATTGGGTAAATTTTGAGCATATGAATCTGGGTGGTATATATGACATTGATGGCATAGGGCATCATTTAGAAGTTACCATCTACACAGATTACATTTACCTTCCTAGTGAGGTTAAATGTGATTAAAGTTCCCAAATATGGGACCTAGTCTCCTTTAAGGATGGAATAGGTGATGGGGACCTAACAATTTTTAACATGCATTATGTCACTTTACTTATATAAGTGATTAAGCAATAAAATGCCCATGCACACACCCTCTTTGAATATTTTATAGGGTAGGAGTTAGGATCTTCATTTTTAACCCAATGGTATAGGTCTTTGGCCCAATCCTTGAGTTCTTCATAGATGTTGGTGTTTTTCTAGCCATCCACAAACTACTAGTCATATCTCATGTTATACTTAGGAATCTAATGTTTAGCAACCTCAAGATATCATGATTACATTGTGAAGAGAGAATAAGATTAGAAAATTAGACTTTCATAAAGTAAATACCTTAGGGTTGGATATAACCCTATGGAGTTTTAATTTACTTATGGATATGATATTATATACATATTCTAGAATATCATCTTCAGCCTTGTCATTAGTATCTATTATTTATATGTCACCAAACTTCTTGAATATCTCATTACAGTGCTTGAATTGGGTAATCCCTTACATGAAAGTGGTGTCCTAATATTTTAGATCTAGTTTAGTGTTGGAAGATGAATCTAAAATTGTTGAGCTATGAATACTCAAGTGAATAATTATAACAAACAGACATTCTAGGGATATAATAGGAGATTGATGCTAAGGGCTCTAAATTATAGGTGCTCATAAATCAAGAAACACTAAATTTGAGCCCAATGGGATCCTATAGAGCTCTAAGATACCATGCATAGTAATGGTTTTTATGGGCTCACATCACATGAATTGAACTCTAAGTTGATTTCATAAATCAAAATTAGCTATTTCTAGTTTTAGAATTAATTTGAGGTTTTGAAAATGAGTTTCCATCTTCGATTTGGTGATGCTAATGGGATGTTTATAGGTTTTACATTCATATCCATATTACCCAAATTCATTAGTGTACAAATATAATATGCACATTCCTACCCAAACCTTTGTGGCACCTCAAAATTATTTTGGTTGGGCCATGTGTATTTTTTTATTTGGGTACTATATTTATAGGATATGCCATCTAGGCAAAACTAGTGTGTCACAATTTTACCTTTTCATGTACTAGAGTTTGCCACTTGGACTTGCTAGATACACATAACACTTTTTGATTGATTAGACTATGATTTTACCCTCATTCAAGCTCAATAAAGATTATTCATGCCATTTTATGTCATTTTTTAATAAGTGACACATAGAATCATGTGGTTGGTTGTGATATCTTAGGGCTCTAACAATGATGATGGCCTTAAGATATTTTCATGTTTGATAAGTTCCATGTGCCACTCTCTCATTTTATAGGATTTATGGGGCTTTAAAAACTATAGCACTCATAATAAACTTACAAGTATGACAAGTATCACATGATGCTCTCTCATTCATCAAGATATCCCAAGGATTTGACATCTCTAATGCTCTCAAGATATTAGAATGTCGGATAGGTTCCACATGGCATTGTCTCGTTTATCAAGCTCTCCTAGGGCTATAATAAATCTAATTCCCCCATGAGATTGGAATTTTTTATAGGTTCCATGTGGTTCTCTCTCATTTTACAAGATCTCATTTGGATATAAAAATGTTGATGCCCCTAATAAACTAGTACGTATGATAGGTTTCATGTGGTGCTTTCTCATTCACTAGGATATTATACGTATGCAACAAGTGTGATGCCCTTGAGAGACTAGTAAGTCTAACAAGATATATGTTGAATTATCACACTCATCAATATCCTACAAGATTTATGAAAATTTACTAAGTCATAAAAGGGTCCATGTATTTAAATCAAATATTACCTTCCCATTAATGGATCTCCTTGGAATGCTAAATAGGACTCTAAGATGATGTCATCCTAGAAAAGCCTACATAATTTTAAATCTATAAAGTGACACAATTAACACAAATTATTAATAGTATGGGAAAACCTTCACTATGTAACATAAAAAGGATACACTCTCATAGACACATGTGAATAAATATATTTCAATGGTAATAATTCACTTACTATGAATGTTGTGTAATACTAAGTTAATCAACATAAAACATGGATTGAAGGTTTTACATCATTCAAGACTAATTGAAAGAATATTTGATCTTTGAGAAACTTATGAGTCAATAAATTTTATAGGGATCCCCTTTTCTTATGTGAAAAAGTGGTTCGTGTTGAACACAACACAACAACCAATCATATTTCCTAGGCAACCAGTACTTGAGAGACCATTGCATCAAAGACACACAATGGATTCCATGGAATACTTAACTACTATTCACCATATTCAAACATATATATCACCTAAACATGTTCATATTAATTATACTTAAATGAAACCATAGGGAATTCAATGATGGGTCCCACAAATCCCTCAAACCCCTAACCATTTTATTATTTCTTCATGGCCACAGAGTCCTATTATACATACATAGATCATTACAGATCTTACAGTCTTAGATATTACACATATAAATGATCCATATTAGTACCATTAGTTTATTTCACCAAGTTCCAAATGGAGTGATTCCTATTATATAAAAATCTAAAAACACTACTTATTTAAAAAAAATAAATAGGTTGAACTGATAGTTTTTTATAGCCTATCGACCTTATAAAAGCATATGATAGTATAGAGCGTTCTTAAGCGAGAGTAACTAATATTTGTGAACCCTAAGTTTTAAATTATGTGGTGGATAAAACATGGAACATCAATACTTAAAAATTATACTGATGGGTAGCTTAAAGTATCTACTTGTTAATTCTAGATTTTTAGCATGTGATGTGGTGGTACAGAGCCAAGGTTTTGATTACTATACAAGGGGGAATTGTATATCCACTTTTAAGGTCTAAACAACACCTGATAATTACATCCCTAAAAAACAAAGTGGGCATCAAAATTCAAACATTAAATTACCAAAAATGGAGCAAAATTTTTTGAGTTAACAATAGTCAGTCCACACTATGCACACAGTACATTCAAAGTGATTCATCATTAAGACATGATGACCCTACATTGAATAACCAATTTCTAAAATTAATGATCCCACCCATACACAAAATCATAACTGATAATTTAGATTATTTGTATAACATGTAAATTTATTTTTAAGATGATGTTAAAAAGGAAGACCAAATGCATTTCACTTCATTACACTTCACTTCTCTTTGCAATGGACTGATCTAAGGAACCTAGTTCATGAGGAAGAATAAGAGAATTTTACTGGGAAATGTGAATCCTAACATAAACATAGTTTAGTTTGACTTCAAATAAATAAATTCTTTTCCATCTTATAGATAACAAAATCCATGAAAATGGGCCAAGGATAATAATGGAGAGATTTGTTTTCATGGGCATTTTTGCGTTCACATGTAATGGTGGCATTCAAACCAAGTATTGTGGAGTAATTGAATATGATGGAGGGATATTTTTCCATACCCAAAATACCAGACAAACCTTTTCCACTCACAATTTTATAACCCTGCCTACATATTTTGTTTATATATTATTATACCTAGTATTAACATACTTTTACACTATTTATCACTAGTTAAAACTATTTTTTTAATTTTTTTAAATACCAAAAAAAATAATACAACTAGAGTTTATATTTTTATATTAGTTATTTGGTCATAATATTCGATTCTCTACATAATGATATTAAATTTAACTTTTCATATGATTATATATTACAAGTACTATTGATTTTATTTGTAGGTGTAGGTATAGGTGAAATGAGCTAGGTTTCAAATGGATTCCAACAATCTAGGGATAAAGAATAAATGTAACCAAAATAAGTAAAAAAGGTAAGATAATGAGCCATAAAACTTCTAATAGTCTATCATTTTATATTTTTCTATTATTCTTGATCGTCTTCTTCACTTGTCCATCATGCATTATGATATCTTCACTTTGTATGTTTTATTAAATTATGGGATTGCTTATGTGCTCACATTTTAGTTTGTTATTTTTTGGTCTCTTTGGTGGTTATTTTGATCTTGTTATCAATGTATACTTTTCCACTTTTTCATGAACCTAGGCAATATTGGCTCCTTGCTTAGCTTGTTCAGTGTCATGACTTCAAGTGTCTTGGTTGAATATGGAATTGTTATTATTTATTTTTTATATTATTAGATAATTATTGTTGCTTTCTTGGATTTACTTTCACATTAATTTTAAACCCCCCTCTCTCATCACTCTTGCCATCCAAGATCCTAACAAAGGGACCCTAATGTATTATCTCTAAGTTTAATTAGTAATAATTTATTATTTTGAGAAAAAGAAAGGATTTTTCATAATCACCATAACCCTTGGGAATTTGACCTAGATAAAATATAATCTGAACTATCATTGAAAAAAAAATTGGTCTTGGAAAATTGGACTATGCATTAATGTCTTGAGAGACTTGGGATGAACTTAGCTCGACCCCCAATACTACATTGTTTTGGCTAGGTCAATGGGTTAGTTGGGAGGAGGAAGAGAGAGAGGAAGGGAGGCGTAGAGAAGGGCTAAAAAGAGATAAAACCATAAGGCAACAACATGGAGGATATTTAGGGAAAAAAATTATTTCTAAAGAGAAAAAATTATCCTATTAATGCCACAACTAGATAAGGATTGTGTGTTAAGGAAAAAACACATAAAACCTTATTTTTTCTCCTCTATTGGTTGCAAGAAAAACAAGTTTCTACATTTATATTTTTATTGAATAGATTTTTTGTTTCTAGATTTGAGGGTAAGTAAAGAAATAAAAAAATACTTTCACATTCATAAAGAGGTTATACAGTGTCCTAATGAACCTTAAGGGTTTGAATGGATTTATCTTTCTAAAAATTCCATTATTCCCTCAATGGATTACTAAAAAGCCCTAGTTTCATGTTTTGGGAATTTGCAAAAATTAATTGTTTTTAGTCAAATCCTTGCATGAAAATAATGTAAGAATGGTTAAGATATTATTCTAGTTTTTATTTTTTTCACCCTAATGGAAATGGTAACTTGGTTCGACCCTAAGCATAAAATTTGGTCTTTTGGTTTAGCCATTTTGTGGGTTTTATTTGTTGCCCATATTTTTTTACAAGTCAATTTTGGAGGGTTATATGTTGCCAAAATCTATGCTTAATTTTATGGGTTTTTTATTAATAAATTTATGTTGGTGTTTGAGGTTTTTTGAAAATGGTCTTGGTTGGATATGTCATTTTTTTGGAAAAACAATTTAAATAATTTATCTATTATATGTACATTTAAGAAATTAATTTATTATAATCATATTGCTTGTCAAATTTTATGTTTGCCTAATATAAAATTTGAATTATCTCTTTAATGACCAAATCTAGAAAATTTGTCATAATGGCATACTACTAAAAGTGACTAAATTACCCATTTTATTCAAATAGTAATTAATAATGTAGTGTTTAAAACCTTAGTGGTTGATACAATTTTATTTATCATTTTATAAATGCATCTCATTTAAACAAGGGTTCTATTATTTTATTTATTTTGGTTACCTAAAACATATGATGAAGGAAGCAGTGAGGTCAATTAAATTGATAGTTGACTTCTAAAAATCCTTCAAATAAAAACTAGGTTGCCAAGGTTATTTATTAATATCTATAATTGAAATTTCAATGTGAAATTTTTATTATTATAGCTGTTGTAAGTTAAATGGTTCATTCCCAGATTATCCTTGCCTACATTCCCCAATAATTAAAATTTGGACTCCACCTCCCAACTAATGTTTTGGGGTGGTAAGGCCCACCAATTGGGGGGACCATAAGATGGGTCAAAATGGGATGGATCATGTGAGGAAGATGCATGTTTATTATTCACCTAGTTTATTATTTTAATTTATAATTCATTGTCAATATAATGATGTAACATGCTTTGTAAAATAATTTGTTTAATATTACAGTTGGAATCATTTGTTATTATTATAGGTTAATGTCTCCTTCATTAAATTATGTCCTATGAAAATAGTTTCAACAATTATAAATTTTAGTTGCATTTGATTCATTACTCTCACATATTTTATCTATTATATTATATATTTAGATTAGAAAATTTATTTCAACTATAGTATTATGTTTAAATTCATTATATTATGTCATAAATTTTAGTGACTTTCAACTATTAATATGTTTAACCCGTATGTTCATTTTGTTGAGTATAGTTGCTTATTTAAGATTACATCATTTATGTTATATGAAAACTTGACTCTTAGAGTGATTTAAATAAATATATATTCTATATGTTGTAATTAGATGATTGATGCACTAAATAAAATCTGTACCTTGCTAAAAATCATGACTATTCTTGCTTAGTTAGTCATTATTTGACATTACACTCCATTCTATGGTGCATATGGTTATAACTCTCAATTACATTGCTCCAACTCAAATTACTTTTGATTATAAAAAAGTACCTATAGGTGTATTTTTAAATGATTATATGACACTTAGTTCTAATTTATTTAATATTTATTATACTACTTATACAAATTTGTTCTACCATCATACGTTGGCTTTCATATTTATTTGGCAGTTCATCCTTTATTTTTATAATCAAGGATAAAAAATTGATAGCATTTCTATTTCCTAAAGCAATAAAATGAGTAAAAATAATTTATTATGTTTCAATTTCATCCATATGATTAATGTTTTTGTACTTGAAACAAAGGCAATTCAAATTTCTAGAAATAACAAACTTATTAGTAAGTTTTTTATAATATTTATAATTAAAATTTATTATATTTTATTTTAAGAACTCTATATAATTTATTTTTAGTCACTAATGAATATAAATTAAAATAGTTACAACATTATTTCTTTTCTTTGGTCATAATTACCTAATTATGCCATTACTCTCTCAATAGGTAACTTGGATAAAATAATTATTGTACTTTATTGGATTTAGAAATTCCATATAAAATCCTCATTTGAATTTAATTTAACTATTGGTAACTATTGTTCCTAATTCTAGTCCATACTCTTTTGATTCACAACTAATGTCTATTAAGAATTGAGTATCAATATGCATAACATGAAACAATTACAAAGAGATTGTCTTCAATAAGTAAACTTTTCAATAAGGTAATGAATATAGTAAATCATGTTTAATTTGATTAAATAGAGTTTTTATTTTTTTTATGTCATGGAAATGATTATTAAATACAATCATTACTAATCTTCCTAAAGGAAAAGATTTTAAAAGTTAACGTATTATAGATTTACAATTTTAAATAAAGTGGCATAAATTATTAGTCTTATGATTATGATCAAGTGACATGTAAATAACACTAGAGAAACATGAATCTCTAGAAGACTATTTACAAAATGGTCTATTAAAGACATGATGCCACTATGAGTTAACAATATCATATCTGTTTATAATCAACATTATTTTTACAAGAATTATAAAGTAATTAGTTAAAATGATAATTATTTTATAAAGTGAAGGTATGAGGTAGGATGATCTCATAAATAGATATCATGATATAATTATCTAAAATTAGGGGTAATACTATTTAGATCCTTCACATGTAGAAAATACACAAATAGTTAGTTGCATCTTAAAATTGCATAGGCATAGTCCAAATCCTAAAAAATATTCAAACCAGAACCATTACTTGAATTAGATATAAAAAAATTATGAACCTAAATTAGATTAAATTACTATTTGAATATAATTTATATCCTAATTAACTAACTTATCTAGCCCAATATTGAAGAAGATAAAGTTGACTAACCTAGCCTATACTGGGTTTTTATGGATGTAAAATAGTTAGGTAGGATAAGGACACTTAGGTTATCCTATTGGGAAGGTGTTTTCTACCATGAATTCTTAGATATATCACTATGTATCATATATCTATACACCCATAATCATATGAGGGTGTCTCTAAGGCAATAATCTACTTCATAAAATCTTCTATGGGTAATTACCCTATTTACGGGTTTCATAGACATAAACATGGTAATAGCTTATGAAAAACCAAGTTTTAGGTCATAAACTAGTTCACTTTGTGATTTACATTCTAAAATAAAGGACACTTGAATTATTTTGGGAAGGGGGTCAATTCACCTAGTATTAGATGTTGTGCTAAGTTATCAATTCTAAATATAATAAAACTTATAAGAATTTATTTTTGGAATCTACCTTAAAAACTAATTGGTGGATTCTCAGGAAAATGGTTAAGACTAGAGATGGAATAAATTAGGTAGATAATGACCAAGGAATTGATAGATGAGTCTTAAGAGGTCAAGGCCAAGGTAGAAGTAAAATCTAAGGTAGTGGTTGTATTACTAAAAACCCAAACCAAATCAAGAATGAGCCTACTCACCATAATGATAATTAAAACATTGAAACATAAAATGATAATGTGGTTGGGAACAATCCAAATGATAAGCAAGAGGAAATCCTTCATGGGATCTTATCTAGTTTTAATGACATTCAAGAAATAACCAAAATTCAAGATCAGAGGATAAACAATATTGACGGTGATCTTCATGAAGAAGTCCTTTGATTAAGAGCTAGACAAATGGGGGAGAAATAACTTTAGGAAGTGTCTATAAGGAAAATATACCCCATCACCAAATAACTTAAATCATCCCCAAACTACCTTATTAGGTGAGGAATTAGGATATGCAACTAATGCATGGCTCATCAATCTATAAAAATATCTTAACCTTCATGACATGCCCTCCAATGTGAAGGAAAGGGATTTTTTTTATTAGTTAAATGGTTCTACTACCCTATAGTGGAAACATCTCTATGCCTTGGAGGGATATCATCCTATAACCCTCACTTGGCTAATTTTTAATAACCATTTCAAGAAAAGTTACTTAAGTGCAATCTTCAAGGAACAAAAAATCATAGTTTTTTAGTTGCTCAAGCAAGAAAATATGCTTATCCTCGAATATGAAAATAAGTTTTTGAATATGATAATTTAGGTAGACTAAATGCATGATGAATAGATAAAGATCACCAAGTTCATGTTAGGATTGAAATAAATATTGATGCATGATGTCAATATGACTAATCCTAATACATTTGAAGTTGCTATAGAATCAGCCCATAGGGTAGAACAGAAAGAAAAGTCTCAAAAAAAAGTGAGAAAAGAATTCAAGATGAATAGGTAGTAGTGAAAGGATATAAAACATCTTTCACTAAAAATATTCAATAAATCAGAGAAAAATTTCAAGTTCCAAAGGAACAACATGAACTTTAATCAACTGCAAGGTCAAAATAAGAATTTTAAAACTCAGGGCAACTCTATAAATGGGTCTTTTAGTAATTACCAACACCAAAATAGCCAACATGGACTAGCCATAGGGGCAAACACTATTTTATTATCCACACAAAAGACATTGGTATGTTGGGAATGTGATGATAACCACTACCACAAGGATTCCCCAAAACTAAAATTTGGACAGCCAATAGACCATAGAGTATATGCTACAATAAATAATTAGAAAGAAAATGTTTAGGCCTCATTGATTGAGATTAGAGGTAATCTTGTTGTAAAGTCTATAGCTATTTTAAATGATTCAGGTGATAAAAACATCTTTATTTCACCTTTTCTAGTGAATAAATGCAATCTAAAATCTAAGCCATTGAGAGAAGGATGGGAAGTTGAGTTTGGTACTGATAAGAGGGTGCTTATCCAAGAATGCTTAGAACAAATTAAACTTGACATGAGCCCTTTCAAGACAAGGGAAAATCTATTTTTAACACCCTTAGGATATTATGACATTATATTATGAATGGGTTGTCTAGAGCAACACCATGAAACACTTGATTGATCTCAAAAAATGATGCAATGCACTAATGAGAATGGAAAGCTTGTTTAAATCCAAGGTATTCAAGGGCAAAAATGTAGAAAATGCTTTTAGCAATCCAATTATATAACATTGTCTAAAAAGGATGTAAGCTCTATGTAATCCAACTATAGTAACTTCCTAAGAAAAAAGAACCATCTTGTGATAATTTTCCTATCTTACATTAATTTTTGGATGTTTTCCTTGAAAAATTACCTGATTTACCACCAAAACAAGAATTTAAATTCTCAATTGTGATTATGATAGCGGATTCCCCTACATTAACATCTCCTTGTCAAATGAATGTGAAATATTTCAAGAATTGAAAGACTAATTATAATAACTTTTGGACACAAAAATATGCTGACCAAGTTTGTCACCTTGGGGTGCTTTGGTGGTCTTTGTAAGAAAGAGGGATGGCACTTTAAGGTTGTGCATTGATTATCATATGCTCAAGAAAGTGATGATCAAAAATGATACCCACTACCTATAATCAATGATTTTCTCAATCATATGAAGGACACAATAGTCCTTCCAAAAATTAATCTTGGATCCAACTACCATTAGTTAGGGATCAAAGAGGAAGATGTATTTAAAATTACCTTTTGAACTTGATATGGCCACTACGATTTCATTGTTCTACCATTTAGCCTTACCAATACACCTATGACATTCGTGAATTTAATGAATAGTGTTTTAAGGGACTTATTGGACAAGTTTGTACTAGTATTTTTGGATGAAGCTAAGCATGATCAACATTTAAGGTTGGTTTTACAAATATTAAGACATCATGTGTAGTTTGATAAGTTGTCCAAATACACATCTACCAATCATAAATGCATTACTTGGAACATGTGATTTCCAAGAAAGGCATAGTATTGGACCTAATAAAAATTTAGTCCATTCAAGAGTGGACTTATCCATCTAAAGTACATGAAGTACAAATTTTATTGCGCTAAACTAGCTACTAGAAATAATTTGTGGAAAATTTATCTCACCTAGCCAACCCCATTACATCCTTGTAGTACAAGGGAAGAAAATTTGTATGGACACCTCAGTGTGAAGAGGCTTTTAGAAGGCTCAAGGAGTTGATAAAAATAACCCCTATTATGATTATACATGATCTAAATGGTCATTTTGAGGTATGGGATGATGCTTCTAAAGAAAGCTTTGATGACATATTGACCTGAGAGGGTAAAGTGGTGGCCTATGAGTCTCAAAAGACTAATAAAACTGAAAATAACTATCCCACACATGATTTATAACTTGTTACCATAGTGCATGCATTGAAATAGTGGAAGAATTTTTTTCTAGGGAAACATTTCAAGGTGAAATATGATCATGACAACCTAGAACATATTATCTTGCAAGATGACTTGAATGCCCACTAGTGTAGATGGTTAGAATTTGTCAGTAATTTTGACATGGACATCACTTATGTGAAAAACAAGAAAAATCATGTGGATGATGCACTCAACAAGTGTACACACCTTGCTACCTTATCAGTATTGCAAGGAAATTTTATGAATGATTTCCTACAATAGTAACTTACTAATAATTACTGCTAAGAAGTGTAAGATTAGCTATTGAGACTTTGGCAAAAAGATTTCTTAATTTTTATATTGGATTATATGGCCTTGTAAGGCATTAAAAAAAATTGTGTACCTAAAATAGGTGGACTTCATAATATTTTTCTATAGGAAGTGCATACAACACCCTATTTCACCCATCCATAGGTTACTAAGATGATTCTAGAGATAAAAGGGCTCTATTTTTGTCTTGGTCTAAAGAAAGATGTTGATTTTATGGCAAGGTGCCTAGAATATTAGTATGTGAAGGCTGAATGTTACCACTGTAATAGTCTATTGTAGCCACACGACATACCAAGAGATAATCAGTAATGCTTTCACTCAATTTTATTATAGGATTGCATAAATTCTATAACCATCATGACACTATATTGGTAATAATTGACAAAGGAATTAAAGTTGGTCACTTTATTGCTGTAAATTTGACTATGATGATATTTTTTTCAACACTTTGTAAAAAAAGTGATTTAATTACATGGTATGCTAAAATTCATTATCTCTTATAGAGATAAGTTGTTCACACCAAGGTTCTAGTGAACATTGACTGCAGTCTTTGACACTCAATTAAATTTTAATTCTTCATACCACCTAAAAATAGATGGACAAATAGAAAGACTAATCAAGTAGTCGAAGACATGTTGTGCATGTTTTTTAAATCAAAAAACCAAGTGGGATGATTATATCCACTTATTTGAGTTTTCCTATAATAACTCTTATCATTATGAAATTAAAATGGTTCCTTTTGAATCCTTGTATTGACAAAAATGCAGAACTCCACTTGGATGGGATAGCCTAGAAAAATAGGTCATTATTGGTCTATAATTGTTGTTGGAATATGATGATAAAATGGCCATAATATGCCAAAACTAAATGATTCTTATAATCATAAAAAAATTTATGATGATTTAAATAGAATGCCTCATGATTTCACTATTGAAGAGAGTTTTCTTGTGTAAGGCCATAGAAGATTTCTATCAAATTTGGGAAAACCTCCAAGATAGTTCCTCACTTTCTTAGTCTATTCAACATCTTGGAAAAAATCCTCCCTATTGCCTAATATCTACTTTCACCTTCTTCTCTATTAAGAATCCATCATGTATTCCATATTGCATTACTAGGAAAATATATACTTAATACATATCATGTTTTGGATTGGAAAAAAGTACATTTTTTGGAAGAGGAAAAGATGCCACTGGAACCAATGAAAATCATAAGTCATCACAACATGAAGTTAATAAATTGAGAAATCCATCAAGTTTCGATATAATGGGACCCACTAAGTACCATTAATGTCTCTTAAGAGGCTGCATATTTGTTGAAGCAACACTATGCCTAGTTGTATTGATTTATCACTATGATATATCCTCTTTATATGGAGGAGGATGTTATAACCCTACCTACATATTCCATTTATATACTATTATACCTAGTATCAACGTACTTTTACACTATTCACCACTAGTTGGAATTGATATTTTTATTTTTTTAAGATATTATACAAAATACTATAGCTCAAGTTTATTTTTGTATATGAGTTATTTGGTCCTAATATTTGATTTTTTTCATAATGTTCTTCAGTTTAGCTTTGAATATGATTATATGTTACATGTACTTCTTATACCAATTGCGAATGTAGGTACAAATAAAATGACCTAGTTTGGAGATAAATTTTAGTGATTAAGGGATAAGGAATAAAGGAAACCAACATAGGTAAACTAGTTAATTTAATGAGACATAAAGCTTGCAGTAGTCCATCATTTTATATTTTTCTATTCTTGATTATATTCTTAACTTGTCCATCATATATTATATTATATTCACTTTGTATGTTTTATTACATTTTGGGACTACTTGTGTGCTCCAATTTTAGTATATTGTTTTTTGATCACTTCAGTAGTTATTTTGATCTTATTATCAATGCATGCTTGTTCTGCTCTTGAGTGAGCCTAAGCAATGTTGAATCTTTCCTTATCTTGTTTAGTGTTATGACCTCAACTGTCTTAATTGAATCTATTTTTTATTATTATTATTATTATTATTATTATTATTATTATTATTATTATTATTATTATTATTATTATTATTATTATTATTATTATTATTATTATTATTATTATTATTATTATTATTATCATCATCATCATCATCTTATTAGATCACTATTGTTGTTTACTTTCCCCCTCCAATATCCTAGAAAAAAGACCCTAATAGATTTTATATAAGTTGAATTAGTAATAATTTTTTATTTTGACAAAAATAAAATATTTTGACCCAAATAAAATATAATCAAAACTATCATTTTAAAAATAATTTGGTCTTGGAAAATCAGATTAAGAATTCATGTCTTGGAAAAATTAGGAGGAGCTTACCACGACCTCCAATGCCACTTTTTTTTTGGATAGGTCATTGGGATAGTTGGAAAGAGGAAGAGAGAGAGGGAGGGAGGCATAGAGAAGGGTTGAGAAGAAATGAAACCCTATGGTGGAAGCATGGGGGAGAATTGGGGCAAAAATTTATTATTGAAGAGAGAGAATCAACCTGATAAGGCCAAAAATAGATAAGGATGGCATGGTAAGGTAATAAACACAAAAAAAAATTAGTTTTTCCTCCACTAGTTGCAAGAAAAACAAGTAAGTTTTTACATTTTTATTTTTCTTGTAGAGATTTTTTGTTATTATATTTGAGGGAAAGTAAATAAATAAAAAAATACCTAAAGATTCATAACGAGGTTGTATGACTTCCTAGTGAACCTGCAAGGGTTTGAATGGATATGTTTTGCTAAAAATTTCATTATTTCCTCAATAGAATGATAAAAGGACATAGTTTAATATTTTGTGGGTTTTACAAAAATTAATTATTTTCAATCAAATCCTTGATTTAAAATAATAATAGAATGGTTAATATATTATTCTAGTTTTTTTTTCCCTTGATAGAAATGGTGACTTAGTTTGATCATAGGCATAAAAGTTAGTCTTTTGGTTTAGCCATTTACTGGGTTTTATCTATTATCTAGATTTTTGTACAAGTTGATTTTGGGGGTTATATTTTGCTAAAATTTATGCTTAATTTTATGGGTTTTTTATGAATGAATTTATGTTGGGGTGAATATGTCATTTTTTTGGGGAAATAATTTAAATAATTATCTATTATGTATAGGGTTAAGAATTAATTTATTATAATTATCTTGCTTCTCAAATTTTGTGCTTCCCTGATATAAAATTCAAAGTAGCTCTTTAATGATTAGACTTAGAAAATTTATCATAATGGAATATTGTTTTTTATTTAATATGGTAAAATTCAAGTTTTATAGGGACTTGGAACCATGAGATAGCATTACAATAGTTTTAATAGTTCAACCAAGGTTGAGAGGACAAAAATAGAAAACTAGGGAGGAAGGTCCCTCATGAGGATCATTAGCAATAGTAGTTTCCTACTATGGGATGCTTTGTTTGCCTTTTAAAACTTTGGCCTGAGTATGGTTCTTGGGGACTTCTATCACTTCCTTAGGGAAGTTCATTATGGGATGCTTCTTGCCTTTTACTTATAAATGAGTTTGTTTAGGGGGGACCCTATGGGTTCCCCCAAGAGGTATTTTAAGACCTTTGTATATTTCATAACAAGGGATTGGGGGGCTGATTAGAGTGGACAAAGGTTTAGATAGTAGCCTCAGCCACCCTGTGAAGTTCCTTCCAATCCTAGATAAGCTTATCCAAGCCAAACATTATCTACTATACCCTCAAGTTGAAATTTTCTAGCAATTATTTTTTGTTTTTCATCTCCTCCATTACTATGTCCTTACATTTCCAAGCTAAACTTTTAGGAGTCCCAATTTCAATGAGTTTAGGCTTGGGGATAAATAATAGTTTGAGAGGGAGGTCATTAGGGGGGACTGAGATAAATTATTTTAGGGGGAGTGTTCAGAGGGTAGGTGGGAACCCTCAGTAGGGTGCTCCACTAGGGAGTCTTCCTTGTAAGAGGATCCCCTAGGTGAGACCTATTGACCTAAAAGGGCATGATCATGTTTAACAAGCAAGATTATTGAACCTTGATGGAGAATGGGATTTGTATCATTTACTTGGTAGAGAATAATGGTACTTTCTAGGGACTTGAGTATGAAATATGTAAGATTAATTTTAAACCCAATGAAATGATTTAAGAGTAGGAAATGGTGTGGAAAAATTAATGTGTACTTACCTTCCAAAGTCATATAACACATGATTTGAAGGTAGATATCAAGCCAATAACATGAGAGGTTAGCTTGTGGGAATACTTTCTTGTTAGTCTAAATGAAATCATCATTTTGAAGAACCACTATAAGGACTCTTGCTTCTTTGAATAGTCCTTATATTCCTTGGTGCCTGTGTAAGACATACCTATGGTGCTACCTATGAATTCCTCTGAGACGTTAATGGTGATGCCTCACATAGTGACCTTCTACTTTGTCTAGGCTACCAAAGAGTCTCAAGAAACCATGATGTTGTTCTTAGTGATGCATTTCATAAACTTCCTAAGTCCCCCCTTCTAGAGTTTCTTCTAGACCTTCTTTTTCTCATGGACCTCTTTGCATGATGTGGGTTCTAAGTGTTCTCTATCACCACCCATGGGTGTTAAAAGTACAGAGATGGAATGGGAGAGTCAAATTTTTTGGATGTGGTAGAATAACTAGGGATCAAATGGGTAGGAACACCTACCAAAGTCACATAAAAATAATTAATCTCCCTTTCTTTGAAATGAATGCATATCAGTTGAATTAAGATTTACCCCATCGAGTTGAGGGGATGCATAGGCAAAGGCATAATTATTTTAATTTGCATTAGTACCTTCAACATGGATGATGATATACATAATGACATATTATTTCAATTGACTAAATTACCCATTTTGGTCAAATGGTAATCTATAATATAGTGTTCAAAACCTTAGCGGTTGATATGGTTTTATTTCTCATTTTATGACTATGTCTAATTTGAACAAGGGTTTTATTGTTTTATTTATTTTAGTTACCTAGAACATATGATGAAGGAATTAATGAGATCAATTGAATTAATAATTTACTTCCAAAAATATTTTTAATGAAACTAGGTTGCCAAGGTTATTTATTAACATCTATAATTGAAATTTCAATGTGAATTTTTTATTATTATAACTGCTTCAAGTTAAATGGTTCATTCTCATATTATCCTTGCCTACATTTCCCAATTTTTGAAATCTAGACTCCACCTTCTAGTTGATGGTTGGTTGTGGTAAGGGCCACCAATTAGGGGGCTCATAAGATGGGTTAATATGGGATGGATCATGTGAGGAAGATGCACATTTATTATTCAACTAGTTTATTATTATACTTTGTAATTCATTGAAGATATAGTAATGCAACATGCTTTGTAAAATAATTTGTTTAATATTACAGTTGGAATAATTTGTTACTGTTGTAAGTTAATGTCTCCTTCATTTATTTGTATCCTATTAAAATATTTTCAATAATTCTAAATTTTAGTTGCATTTGATTTAATATTCTCATATATTTTATTTGTTTCTTTAGATCTTTAGATTAGAAATTTTATTTCAACTATAGCTTTATGTTTAAATTCAATGGATTATGTCATAAATTTTAGTGACTTTAAACTATTAATTTTTTTATTAGATGTTGAACCTAGATGTTCATTTTGATGAGTATAAATGCTTATTTAATATTTCATCATTTATATTATGAAAACTTTATATTAGAGTGATTTAAATAAATATATGTTATATATGTCACAATTAGATGATTGATTCACTAAGTAGGTAAAATTTGTACCTTACTAAAAAGCATGACTATTCTTGCTTTGTTATTCATTATTTGGTATTAAACTCCATTCTATGGTGCATTTGGTTATAAATCTCAATTACATTATTTCAAGTCAAATTAATTTTGATTATAAACAACTACCTACATGTGTATTTTCTATAAGATTATATGACATTTACTTCCAATTTCTTTAATAGTTATTATAATACTTGTACAAGTTTGTTCTAACATCATACTTTGGCTTTAATATTTATTTGGAAGTTTATTGTTTATTTTTATAAATAAGGATAAAAAATTTATAGTATTTTTATTGCTTAAATAAATGAAATGAGTAAAAGGAATTGGTTATGTTTCAATTTCAGCCTTATGATTAAAACTTTTAGTACTTGAAATAAAAGCAATTTGAATTGGAAGAAATAACATGTTTATTACTAATATTTTTATAATATTTATAATTAGAATTTATTAGGATTTATTTTTAGAAATCTATCTAATTTATTTTTAGTCACCAATGAATTTAAGCCAAAATAGTTACAACATTATTTCTTTACTTTGGTCACAATGCCCTGATTATGTCATTACTCTCTCAATAGTTAACCTAGTTAAAATAGTTGTTTAAATTTATTGGATGTATAAAGGCCATATAAAATCCTCATTTGAGTTTAATTTAACTATTGGTAACTAATGTTCCTAATTCTAGTTCATACTCTTTCTATTCACAACTAATGCCTATTAAGAATTGAGTATCAAAATCCATATAATGAAATAATTACAAGCAGTTTGTATTAGACACCTTTTAAAAAGAAAATGTACATAGTAAATCAAGTTTAAGTTGATTAAATATAATTTTTAGTATTTTTTTATGTCATGTAAATGATTGTTGAATACAATCAGTACCAATATTCCTAAAAGATGAGATTTCATAGGTTAATATGTTATATGTTGCTTATTTTGAGCACAATTCAAAATAGGTAAACCCCTATAGTCCAAAACTTAATATAGGGCCTATCAGAATGTTATAGAATGGGTCATGATCTTTTAAATGTGTTATTAGCCTTGATCATGGTTAATTCTATTCTTAAGTCATTATATGTCACTTGTGGTTCATTTTAGAGTCATTTATGAAGGTGGTATGGTTTTCTAAGGTGTTCACGTATTCTAAACTTCATTTAAATGTCCAATATGTCAAACCATATCATTCCTTGTTAGTACTAACTGAAAAAATTATAGGTGTTAATTGAAATCAATAAAATAGTTGTAAGAAAGGGAGTTTTGGAAGTTATATGGCATATTACAGAGTATGGCACATGTGGAAACCTCATGCAGTGACCCTTTAGTTTCCCTAACTCCATTTACATACTTTATATACTTTTTAAATACCAAAAATGGGACAAAACTATTTTTGTTCTCCATCCCTCCACTAAGCATATAAAATTAGTCAATTGGTCTTCTGATGACATGGCTAGTAGGAAGGTTTTAGGTCAAATGCTATTGGTGGTGGATATTAATATTGGTATTATTAATTTTCATGTTAGGAATTGGAATAATGGTTGCCTATAATTTATGAACCATTCTTAAGAATCTGACTAACTCATTTTGTTTGTTAATCCACATTCCCTGTAGGCTTTGCTTTTGTTTGAACTAGTCTGTATAAATCAATTGATGAATTTTTATTTCATAATATGTGTAATTACTTATCTCATGTTTCAAATCTTTGGTTTCATGTCTATAGGTGACTTGATGAGATAAACTAATTAGGTTTCAAGATTTTCTAAGTTATAGACATATTTCACCATGTGCATAAGGTCCTTGTTATTGTAATGGTGTCAGAGGAAGGTTTTATGTGGTGTTTAATTTTTTTTCATGAAATATTGATCTTCCTCATTGTAAATTTAATTTTAAATGGTTACCTTCATGGATTTTTAGTCAAGAAATACCAACATAATCAATCTATTACATCACTATCACACATAGTCAGCTAAATGAATTGTTTTAAAGTGTTGAGAATGTTCAAAAGGATGTAATAAAGTGTTCCAATAGGTTTGACAGTTTAAAATGAAAATTAAATACAAATTTTCAAATGACACATGAGAGACTGTGACAAGTAATCTAAATAATACACATAGCATACACCATTGATATGCACCTAAAAGTGTCATACAAGGGATAATCACATTGAGTTGAAGTATTTGAATTAGTTTCAAGAGCTTGAATGTTGTAACCAATAATTTAAAAACCTTAATAGGGTCTAAGAATATTTATAAATTCATACCATATGTGCATTGCTCATGCCTCTACTCACTATCCTATATATTGAAATGTCCACTTACAGGTGGCTCTCACAAAGACATGAAGGTGTTATATAGGGAGTGTTTAAACATGTTTTGAGTCATTCATGAAGTTTTTGGAGCTAGAAAATGTCATGAAAATCATTTTTGAAACCATACAATGGAAGGAAGACATAAGGAGTTATATTCACAAGTGGAGAGGAGTCTTAGGGACAAGTTTCCTTAAAAACTCCAAGACAGAGCCCTAACCACTTTTGGAGCTATCTTGGAATAGTGTAACAGGAGTTTAGATACATCCTAAGTGTTCCATCATGAATACATTAATAGGGTAATAACTTTCAAAAGAGAGTGAGTGATTTGGCCAATATGGTTCCATAATAGAAGGCTTCAAATATATGCATTTGTTCACTATAGGTTTTTAGTGTTCATTATAGTGTTGGAACTCCAAATGACCTTCTAGTCCTCATTCAAGTAAGAAAGAGCATGTTTTCATGGTAGGTGATTCTATTAAGGTGATAATATACTAGTAGATAAAATGACATCAAATAAATTTGAAATAAAATTTTGTGACTTTCATCACCACCTATAAGTGACTTAGTCTCAAAAATCTTACCTATAGTCGACTGTAGGTACCTACTTTCAAGTTCATAGGTGAACCTTGGTGATTGGGTCTGCAAAAATAAACACCTTCAGGTCAGATTTTTTTTCCAATAATATAAACTTATATGTATCATGTACCATGTATAACATGTTTAAATAGATAAAATTCAACCTAAAATACCTTTTCTACCCTAAAATGGTCAACTATAATTGATTGTAGCTAACAGTGGATGAAACAGAGTGATTTGGAGGATAGCCTAGTATAAGTATGATGATATGAATTCAAATTAATTTTAATTGATCCTATATGATGAAAATAATGTATTAGATGCTGAAATAAAGACTAACCCTATAATTAACACCTATAGATAGGTATCTTGTTTGAGGAAATGTATAGTCACACTTGACTGTCAATTTGGCCTTATCAAGAGAAATCTATGCATTGAAAAGTTGTTAAAAGTTGAGTGTTGATATACATTATAGGGGATTAAAATTGGTTATATTCACTTAATAATACTCTCATATATTATAAATAGGTCATGTAAGGGTTCTCAAAAATAAACTATAGTCTATACTCAAATCTTGTGCATAGTCAACATTGTAAAGGTTTGTCTTAGGTTTTGGAAGGTTTAGAGGTGAAAATGATACAATCCAAACTTTAAAATGAGTATATAAGGTACCAATAACATATTTAATCCTCTAATACACTCCTTTTATCAAATAAAATGGGGATATGCCCTCTATTCTATCTTAGATAGAGGGCACTCCTAGAGAGGTGTAACTTATAGGTTTCACAAGAAAAGGGAAAGGAAATGAGTGAAGGACTTGTAAAAACTTTCAAGGAGATGAATAATTTTGTTTTATGAATGTACCAACATGTAAATTAACTCATAATTATAGTAACATGATATGTTAGCCTAAGCACACATAGACATCATTAAGACCACTAGGCCTGCACTAAGCTTAAATCCCTCAAGGGGGTATAATCCTAATTCTATAATTATATTAGTCTTATAACATAATTTATGACTTTAATATTAGTTATAAGATATGTCAAATCCTTAAAATTTAAAATGAAAGCATAGATAATCCATATCTTTACTCAAACCAACTCAGACCTACATAGAATGAAGAGAGAAGCTTGAGAAGACAAGTTTAGAAGCTCATATGTGTAAAGATACATATAATTGTAGTCCAAGGATATAGGATAAGTTTAATATGGCCCCAAACTTGAATTTTATTGAATTTTTTCATAGGTTGAATATCAAACCATTATGAACAAATGCTAAGGGTTAGAAACATCTAAAACCCTCTAAAAACCTTACTAAAGACATGGTAGGAAAGATGAATAATGAGAGACATATAGGAGAGATATAATGAAAAATAAAGTTATTGGATATTTCATAGGAATCTCCAAGGCTAATTCCCATCAATTTGGCTTCCACCCTACTTGTACGGACAGAGTGGAAAATGATCTTTCTTGATAGTTTTTGGTGTTTTTTAAGTATAGAAAGGTTTCAAAGGATGCAATTTAATTTAGGAGGAATAATGAAACCAAATATAATACCTCATGTAAATTTATTACATAAGATAATCACCTAAGTACCTTTGCAAGTACCTTCATCTCAGCCAGTCCAAATTGGCATAGTGAACAAAGAATGATCACCAAATGAGAAGGTGAAAACTCCTATTGGAAAGAGTTTTAAGGTCTAACTGATGAGCCTAAAATCATGAGGACCATTTAAAAGTGTGATACACTCCCCTATATTAATTTTATTGGGAAACTAAAGCACATCTTGGTGTCAAGTGTGAAGGGTGAGTGAAAGAGGAGTGATTGTGATTGTAGGCAATGATAATACTTGGCCAAAAGAATATTGATTATTAGGGACACATCCAATGTATTTTTGATGATGTTTATAACCTCTCCCTCATATTAAAATGATCTCATCTATCCCTAGTCTATTTTGGAGCACTCAAATAAGGTCAAATGATGAAGGTAGTTTTCAAGGAGCAAGTTGAAGAGTCATATGCCACATTTGAGGAGTTTCATGCCTTTAAAGGAAATTTATCCAAGTAGACCTTACATGCTATATTATATATTCATTTTATTTAAAATTTAACTTCCTATCTCATTTTGACAAGTGCTTTAGTGACTCTTAGACTTCATTCACTTCTCTCCTCTCTCAAATTATCCCACATCTACTCTTGGTGGTGTGACTCTCTAAGATAATGCCATTGTGATGACCTAGTTTTGAGATGAGGGATGTAGCCTTCAAGTCACACATCTCAAAATAAGAGGTAATTGTTAAGGTGTGGAGCTAAAAGCTTCACCAAAGGAGCATTTTGCAAAGTTGCAGGTTTACACAGTCATTGGCGTTAATCAAAAGTGACCAACGTCGGTCAAGAGTAGACTAGGAGATGCCAATGTCGGTCATGGATCGGCTGACGTCGGTCAGAGGAAAATAGGTAGGAACCAATGTCGGTTACCTGTGCATCCAAAAAGCTATTTCTATGGATAGAACAGAGTGTTTGCATGTTAGGATTAAGTGATAGTCTTAAGTCTGCATCTCTATTATTAGTAAGACTATTTATAGCCCTTGATTAGGAGGTGCATCTGATGGCTATAATTAGATGTTCATGTTTCCTAATTATTATATAATAAGATAGATCTTCTTAGCTTATTGTAGAATGTTGAACTGAACAGTATAGAGTTGCATATGTGAATCATTCCAGGTTGTTGGAGTTGATTGTAATTGAGAGAGAGAGCTCTTGAGGGAAAGAGATCTAGAGAGAGATCTGTACATCTGAGAGAGGTGTGGAAGAAAAGAAGTTTCTTCAATTATATTCCTTCTATAAAGAGTTTAATACAAGTTTTCAGGGTGGTTTCTTGTATCTCTTGTTCTTTGCTATTTATCATTCTAGTTACTTATCATTCTGGTTAATTCCATGTTTTATTGCTTTCATAAGTGTAATCAACATTGTTGGTTGATCCCCAACAAGTGGTATCAGAGCTCAGGTTGACTAACAGGTGTTTCAGATCTGGTTAGTGTGTATTGATTATAGGGTACTCACAGGGGTTTTTGTAGGGATTTTTGTTTGAGTGGGAGAAGCAATGGTAGAAGAAAGTAAACTGAGAATGGAGAAGTTCAATGGAAAAAATTATCAACATTGGAGAATGCAGATAGAGGATTATCTGTATCAAAAAGATCTATACTTACCATTAGATGGGATTGCAAAGAAGCCCACAGACATGGATGATGAAGAATGGGAAGTTTGTGATAGAAAGGCTCTGGGGTCTATAAGACTGAGTCTGGCATCTACTGTGATATCTAATTTATCACAAGCAAAGTCTATAGTAGAGTTAATGACTACTTTAGCAATTTTTTATGAAAAACCCTCAGCTTCTAATAAGGTATATCTTATGAAGTAGTTATTTAATTTGCGAATGCAGGAAGGTGGATCTGTGTCTAATCATCTAAATGATTTCCATGGAATTGTAAATCAATTAAGTTTAGTCAAAATAGTGTTTAATGATGAAATTAAAGCTCTTTTATTATTATGTTCTTTGCCTAAAAGTTGGCATAGCTTAGTAATGGCAATGAGTAATACTGCATCTACTTCAAATATTTTAAAAGTAGAGGATGTTGTTAGTGTAATCTTGAATGAATAAATTCATAGGAAAAGCATAGAGAAAACATTAGGGAATGCTTTAAGTTTTGAGAGCAGAGGAAGGCAAAAAGAGAAGAGCAAGAAAGGGAGATCAAGGTCTAAGTCAAAGGTGAGAGGTTGATCCAAATCTAGAAATGGCAGGAAGCCACAATGCTAGAGTTGTGGAAAGATAGGGCACATAAGTAGAGATTGCTGGTCAAAGCCTAAGGAGGACAATCAACACGAAGGAAAAGAAGAAGCAAAGGTTGTAGGTATTACACAAGATGCTTTAATATTCTCTTTGCATAATAATATAGAATCTTGGGTTTTAGATTATGGTGCATCTTTTCATGCTACCCCTAATAGAGAATATTTTAGTGACTATGTCCATGGAGATTTTGGAATAGTGTATTTAGGGGATGATGAGCCTTGTAAAATTATTGGAAAAGGAAAAGTGCAGCTGAAAATGTAGAATGGCAACACATGGGTGTTGAGAGATGTCATGCATGTTCCCAACTTGAAGAGGAATTTGATTTCTGCAGGAAAGTTAGGGGATGAGGGTTGTATAGTAACTCTCACAGCTGAATCTTGGAAGGTGACCAAGGATGCACTTGTAATGGCCAAAGGTAAGAGAGTAGGTACTCTCTATTTATGTAATTATGTTACTAATAATTCTCCTTCTATATTATCTACTTCAGATGTGGATGCAAAATTGTGGCACTCTAGGCTCAGCCACATCAGTGAGAAGGGAATGTCCATTCTTAAATCAAAAGGTATACTTTCAGATTTAAAAAGCATAGATCTGGATTTTTGTGAGCACTGTGTTTTTGGGAAACAGAAGAGAGTGAGTTTTCTCAAGACTAGGTCAACAAAGAAGAAGCATAAGTTACAGCTTGTTCACACAGACATGTGGGACTGGCTCAAGTTACTTCTATTAGAGGATCATAGTACTATGTTTCATTTATAGATGATGCTACAAGAAAGGTATGGATCTAAAATCTGATGTATTTGAGACTTTTAAGATTTGGAAAGCTATGGTTGAGAATGAAATAGGTAGAAGATTGAAGTGCCTGAGATCTGACAATGGTGGTGAGTTCTACAGCTACAAGTTCAACTGGTATTGTTATATGCATGGAATCCACAGGCAAAGGATGGTTCCAAGGACACCTCAACAAAATGGATTTGTTGAAAGGATGAATAGAACAATTATGGAGCATGCAAGGTGTATGAGATTGCATGCTGGTTTGCTCTTCGAGTTTTGGGTAGAAGCTGTTGACATTGTAGTGTACCTAATTAATAGAGGACCCTCTACAACTCTGGATGGTGGAATTCCAAAAGAGGCATGGATAGGCAAAAAGGTAGATCTCTCATTTCTCAAAGTTTTTGGTTGTGAAGCCTTTATGCACGTTGATAAAGAAAATAGAAAGAAGCTAGATGCTAAATCTATGAGGTGCACATTTATTGGCTATGGCTCTGATGATTTTGGATTCAGGCTTTGGAATCTAGGAACTAATAAGATAATTAGGAGCCGTGATGTTGTTTTCAATGAAAAATTGATGTATAGTGATCAACTCAGGAAGTTGAATCAATCTAGGTAGAGCAATGGAGAATTGGATGAGGTGACAGTCCAAAATGAGCTCGCGAGAAAAATTAATCACAGACAGGAAAACATAGAGACTGACGTCAGCCAATCAGGAACTGATGTCGGTAGGATAGAAACTGATGTTAGTTAGAAAGTGACCAATGTTAGCCAGGAAGGAACCGACGTTGGTCAGGCAAAACTGACATCAGCCAGTTACAGGCCTAGAGGTGACCGAGGTCGGTCACTGTCAGAGAATTTGGGCAGACAGCATGTTGTGAATGAGTCTCAGATGCCCAATATGGAGGTCAGAAAGGGTAAGTAAACCTCCAATTTGATATTCCCCTTCATTATTCTATTTATTGCTTACTGATGGTGGAGAACTAGAGAGTTTTGAAGAAGCAATATAGGTAGAATCCAAGAATCAGTGGGAGCGTGGCATGGTTGAGGAAATGGAGTCCTTGAAAGAGAATCAAACATGGGATTTGGTTGAGTTACTAGCAAGAAAGAGGACACTAAAAAATAGATGGACCTACAAATTGAAGGAAGGTGAGAATGGACAGATGAGATATAAGGCCAGGTTGGTAGTGAAAGGATTTGCATAGAAACCATGTATTGATTTTGGTGAGATTTTTTCTCCTGTTGTTAAAATGACTTCTATACGGATTGTATTGTCTTTAGTTGCTATTGAGGATTTGCATCTTGAGCAGCTTGATGTTAAGATAGCATTTCTTCATGGAGATTTGGATGAAGAAATATATATGGAATAGTTAGAAGGATTTGAGGTCAAAGGTAAGGAGAAGTTAGTGTGCAGATTGAAGAAAAGCTTGTATGGCCTCAAGCAAGCTCTTAGACAGTGGTATTTGAGATTTGACAGGTTTATGACTGAGCATGGCTACAATAGGTGTCAATCTGACCATTGTGTGTATTTTAAGAGATTGGATAATGGTAGATATATTATTATATTATTATATGTAGATGATATGCTGGTTTTAGGATCACACATGCAGGATATCTCTGAGCTTAAGGTGAAATCAGCTCACACATTTGCCATGAAGGATTTGGGAGTAGCAAAGAAAATCCTTGGCATGAGCATTAAGAGAGATAGGAAAAATCATAGGTTGATTTTGTCTCAAGAGGATTATGTGAACAAGGTGTTGAAATGGTTCAATATGCAGGATGCAAAACTGGTAAACACACATATGGCTGGACATTTCAAGTTGAGTAAAGAACAATGTCTTAATTCACATGATGAGGTAGAGTACATGAGTAGAGTTCCATATTATTTTGTAGTAGGGAGTTTAATGTATGCAATGGTGTGTACTAGACCGAATATTGCCCAAGTAGTGGGAGTTATAAGTAAGTATATGGCCAATCTAGGAAAGGAGCACTGGAAAGCAGTTCAGTGAATCCTTAGATATCTAAGAGGAACCAACAGTAGGCATTTGTGCTATGGAGGTTCAGATACTTCTCTACATGGTTATGTAGATTCAGATATGACAGGTGATTTGGATGGTAGGAGAAGCACCACATGATATGTTTTCACTGTTGGTGGAATGGCGGTTAGCTGGATATCAAAGTCTTAGAAGCTTGTTGCCTTGTCAACTACAAAAGCAGAGTATATTGCAGTCACAGAGGCTAGAAAAGAGATGATATGGATGACACGGTTCATGGAAGAGCTAGGAAAGGAGCAAGAGAGTTGCAGATTATATAGTGATAGTCAGAGTGTAATTCATTTGGCTAAGAATTCAGCCTTTCACTCAAGAACAAAGCACATATAACTTAGGTACCACTTCATAAGACAGGTATTGGAGGATGGTGAGTTGAAGCTGGAGAAGATCCATATAGATAAGAATCTTGCTGATATGTTAACCAAGCCAGTTACAAAGGAGAAGTTGAATCTTTATTCAACTTCTGTTGGTCTTCATGATTGAGTTAAAGATGGAGGAGCTAGAAAATGTTGTTGTATAGGTACTGGTGTACCTATTTATCTCCAAGTGGGAGATTGTTAAGGTGTGGAGCTAAAAGCTTCACCAAAGGAGCATTTTGCAAAGTTGCAGGTTTACACAGTCACCAGCCTCGGTCAGGAGTGATCAACGTAGGTCAGGAGTAGACTAGGAGATGTCGGTGTCAGTCATGGATCAGCCAACGTCGGTCACAGGCAAACAGGTAGGAACCGACGTCGGTTACCTGTACGTCTAGAAAGCTATTTCCATGGATAGAACAGAGTGTTTGCATGTTAGGATTAAGTGATAGTCTTAAGTCTGCATCTCTATTATTAGTAAGACTGTTTAGAGCCCTTGATTAGGAGGTGCATCTGATGGTTGTAGTTGTATGCTCATGTTTCCTAATTATTATATAATATGATATATCTTCTTAGCTTACTGTGGAATGTTGAGTTGAACAATACATAGTTGTTTATGTGAATCACTCCAGGTTGTTGGAGTTGATTGTAATTAATAGAGAGAGAGCTCTTGAGGGAAAGAGATCTAGAGAGAGATCTGTACATCTGAGAGAGGTGTGGAAGAAAAGAAGTTTCTTCAATTGTATTCCTTCTTTAAAGAGTTTAATACAAGTTTTTAGGGTGGTTTCTTGTATCTCTTGTTCTTTGTTATTTATCATTCTAGTTACTTATCATTCTGGTTAATTCCGTGTTTTATTGCTTTCATAAGTGTAATCAACATTGTTGGTTGATCCCCAACAGTAACTATATCATGATAAATATATTTTTGGATGGTATTATTTCATCATGTTGAATAGTATGTCACCATAAAAATACAATCTTTCATTTGAATCATGTATGCAACATGTTGAATGTAGTCATACAAGTGGTTTGTCTAGATAAGTATATCATTGAATATGCAGTAT
Source organism: Torreya grandis (assembly GCA_037957365.1). Classification (NCBI taxonomy): domain Eukaryota; kingdom Viridiplantae; phylum Streptophyta; class Pinopsida; order Cupressales; family Taxaceae; genus Torreya; species Torreya grandis. The sequence continues at coordinate 1,499,881 of JARHVA010003584.1, forward strand.
AGTAACAATTTGAAGTAGAGGATGCCCTATAAGTTCATGATGAATATTATTACACCATTAATCAATATAAATATTAATAATAAAAATGAATATTATCACACAATGTAATATAATAAAGTTGAGGGTTACACAAAATGGGCATGTTCAAATGTGGCATAAGTAAATTTTTCACACACAAGGCCAAGGTCACAAGCAGTGGACATGTTTAAATGTTACTTTTACCAAAAAATAATTTCATAAATATACTCAATAATTTTTAACATAAATTCCAAGGGCCATACATATTAAACAATCAATCTTAAGCCTATTACACAATAAATTAAGCAACATGAAAAAACATAGATTAAGTGAATCTAGTCTACTATATGCATATGTAACTATGTAATATTGTTATAATAGTAGCATATATGGTAGAATAATTTAAAATACAAGCTAATTTACAAAACAAAATTTTAATATATTTATATCAACATTTAATTTTAGGTCATATATAAATATACCTTGTTATAGTGCAACTTGTATAATTAGATGCCCATAGCATATGCATGGGTACTAGATAGAATGAAAGTCCAACATCAAAAAATACATATGTAATCTATGTCCTATATCACACTCTAATAACTCATGAAATGCATGTGTGCATAGAAATAATATGTTATCTACTGACATATATTATAAATAACCTATGTAAAAATTTAAAACAACATTGTATGTCATGGTCAAGTCTTGATTTAACTTTTTTGGAAATATTTTGAATTTTTTTTTCTACAATATTTTTATTTTTCTAGAAATATTTAGAAGGGGAAATAGTCTACAGCTCCATAAAATTAATTATCAGAACACATACCTATATCAAAGAGTTGAATCCTTATTTTACATGGATGATGAATGTTGTATGTAGATGTATTAGAAAATGAAAAATCATCAAGTGTTGTATCATGAATATCATGATCACTCCTATAATATGTTACCACATGAGTAATTGGATAAATTGTAGGACTTTTTGAAGTTTAATTTATAAATTAATGTGTTTTTATGGAATATGTTAAATTATCTTAGGTGTTTCCTTAGTATGGACTACAGGAGATTTAGATTTTATTACACCTATCTTGAATTTTTTATATGAGTCTTGTTACTTAGAGAGGTAGACGCTTTCCCATTTAATTTTATATATAGATACATTATATTTATGTGCAATAACTAATTCTATAATATGATCATGAATGGGTGCATTGATTATCTTTGCATGATGATTTTGAGTATATGAATTGATTGTATTTTTATGGTGACGTTGAATAGATACCACATCCAACTATGGTGTTGGAGGAGGAGGAGGAATTATCAATGACTATAGAAAGTTATCATATGGTATAGATAATATTTTTGAAGTTCCATCTATAGTATATAATATCTGAGAAGTTCCATATATAGTATATAGTGCATGTATTTAAGGCACCTATATACTATAGATGGATCTTCTCAAATCTTATGTATCCAAGGGATTCATAGTACATTGTTGAGGACATATGTACTTGGAAACAATGGAAATGGAGTTTATATTATTTCCAAACAAACTTGGAGAGTTAACACTAAAAGTAAGAAAGTATGTTATCCATTCTAATAAAATGATGTGACTTCCTTTGAGTAACCTATAAATCTTACTATGTGTAGATAAGAGTATGAATGAGTGTCATTGTACATACATTTCCCCTTGATATACTTTCAATCATAACACTATGAATAGGTTTCTTGGTGGTGCATGCAAAAAAACAAAGAGCATGACCATCTAAATGATTAATATTGATTTCAATATCAAAGGTGATTACTAGATAGTGTGTTACTATGCTATAAATATACCAATGATTCCATCTATTGGATGGCCATATGACTTAGGAGGAGGATGAACATTTTATGCATGGTATAATTATGGTTTGGTTACATTATTGTTTATACCATGATTAGGAGAAGAATTGATGGATATTTTGAGCTTTGACATATCATTATGTTGTGGTCTAACTTCCTCTATGGGTGTGCTTACCTCAATAGTGTTGTCATCAATGATATATTATATATTATGACCTAACTTGTAACACTTGTTCTTGGAATACTTAATGGATATATGATAATCATAATATGCATTATTGTCTAATCCCTTAGGTTGAGGTTTAGTCATATCAAGATCAAATGGAGGATGTAGGGATATGGGATTTCAAGTAATTACCTTTTCAAATAATATATGAGGATATTGTGCTAATTTTGTAACTTGCCTCCTTGATGGAGCTATCAATTGAATCTTGCATGATGGTTTTGCTACTCTATTAGTTATTATTTTTACTTAATTTTTAATTTTATTAGGTTTGACCTTATAATTCAACTTATTTTAAAACTTGACATTTGATTTAGTTGGAACACTTGGTGCATACTTGAGCTTATTCAATGCTATAATTTTAATTTCTCTTTATTTATTGTATGAAATTTAAATTTATCAAATATGATTGATTCATGGAGTGGTGATAATAATATTTGAGTAAATATATCCTATAATTCATTATCTACCATAGAATTTTAAATTGTCTTTTTTTGCTTATCTCTCACAATGTAGAGGAACCCATCAATATTATGTGGTTTGACATCAAGATATCCAGTGGACTCTTTGGAATTAATTTCCTCATATTCTTATATATTAACTTTATCAATATTGATAGCCATAACAAATTAATAAATATGATGTGAGTTAGGCCCTAACATTATGGATTTATGACTTTTATTCCTATTTTAGGCTCAATCTGCACCCTTGGAGAGAGTTCTTCAGGCTCCCTCCAATTGATCTACACAATGGGAATAACCCTAGGCTTTGGGTCACCTATAATGGGGTTGTACCTCTAGAGAAGGATGAATTTCTCTTGATGCTCACCTAAACTAATTCAAATCATTGATACAATGGTTATCATGGGTTTAAGGGCTCCTAAGAAGGCTAAAAGGTGATACACCAAAGTTAAAATGGACACTCATACAAGTTTGAACCCACACTAGATCAACATAAGACACCTATAGCTCACACAACCTCATAATCTCACTAGTTTCATAAATATTTCATATAAGAGGTCCCAAGTAAAACACTAATCTAGACCTACAAGTTATCTTGAAAAAACCTTAAAAGAGGCAAATAGAAGGGTAGTAAACTATGAAGATTCTCTTTCACAAATTTACCATACACAAGCATACTAAGAATTGATTGAAGACAAGAGAAAAGTAAAGAGTTGATTATATTACTTCAAAAGGTAGTTCTCATAATGATTTCATAGGGTTTAACCATATAAAATGATATTTTTTTTTCAAGAGTATCAATGAGTATCCTTGTTATAGAAAATAATGAAAATTTATAAGAGTTGAGAACCCTCGTAATGGGGAAGAGATTAGGATATATTGGAGAAGAGAGAGAGAGATAGAAATAATATGGGAGTACACCATCAAAGAGGGAGCACACCATCCTAGGTCATTAATTTAAACTTGAGATACCATCTTTTTGCTCCAATGAATGCCATGTCACCTTTTTGATCAATTAGGACACTGCTCATGGCTTACCAAATGGGAAAAACCCCAAAGGTTTTGAGAATGCATTGATTGCACTTAGGTACAAGTCCTAACCAATAGATAATTTTACATGATTCTTCATGCCATATTATATTGAAGATAAAACTTCCATGCTCATAGATCTAACAGAAAAATGGGTTTGTGTATTTTAGGCATATGTTTGTCAAAATTATGGCCATGCTGAAGGACAAAGAGTTCCTTCATGATAAAAAATATCTACCCTCACATAAAATCTTGGACATATATCTTTCTATAGATCAAAAAATAATCTCCTTATTGCTTTTCCTATATCCACTTATATCAATGTAGACCTATAGATTACATATATTCTTTTGATGTTCATTAGGTCTAAAATACATATTTTTGCCTTTGAGCATCCATAGAAACTAAGAGCTCATTTTATATAGGGATCCTTATTTAAATAATGGAAAACATAGTTAAAAAATGAAACTTGTGTGCCATAGAACTTTGAAATAGATGTTTATATTCAACTTCAATGGCACCCATTTATGATATTTATACCTAACTACATGGTTGTGGCCTTTCAATGGTGCTCGAACCAACCTTAATGGTGGTAGGATGACCTTACAAGACTTTTCTTTCCCTATCTCAACCCTAGTCACATGTTCAACCTCACATCAAATATCCCTTATTCTTTTAACTATTAACCTTACTCATTGATTTGATGTGTATGAGATGCACATGGACCATTGATTTTCTAAGGAGCCTAATGAGCTAATAAAACCTAGAAATCTCTTACCTTTCCCTAAGATATGCTAACCCTATTGAACTTTATCACACTATTGGATCATTATATACAAATGAGCATGAGCCCTTGATCTAAATCCTATGAATTTATGACTTTAACTGACACTGTTGGATTGTAATGTATGAAATAATGCAAATCTTTGATCTACTTGGGCCTACTTTCTTGCCAATTCCTATGCACTATTAGATCATTGGTATGATTTAGTGATTATCATTGATCCTTTTCTTGAATCTCCAAGGCTCATATGGACTCCTAAGGCTTGTGAAAAAAATATTTCATGATCTTGAATGTTATGACTATGATGGAAACCTATTTTTTTATTTTGGACAAACTACCTTTAAGTTAACTTAAAGTGTTTCAAAAAAAAAAGATTGCATGAGATCTTTTATCCTACTATTGGATCCTTTGTTCAACATGAACTCTTCTCAGTTTCTAATTCACACTAAGAACCCTAAGAATATTTACTTCAATATCAAGTTCTATATGTAGGCCAAAATTGGCCAACATTTTAGGTGACATCTTGGGGTTGCATACATACTATGCAAGATTAGTGGCCTTAAACTGATCCATTGGGCATATGGAGTCACAAGTCTTCTCTCAACTAGTCATGAGGATAACACAAGGCTATCCCTACTTGGAACCTTTCTTTTGAATCTAAAATATAAAAATAAAGTGACCAAGGCACTTCTTGAAAAGGGAACACATAACATAAAATAAAAGTGTACAAGGCACTTAGAAGAAAGCATAAAAAACTATTCTAATATGTATAATATGATACAATAGATGTAATGCTTCTAATAACAAGGCTTAAAGTTAATGTCATTTATTGGAATGGGTAATACTTATCTATCTAGTTAGGTAAGCTGAAAAGCATTATGTTCTCTACATCCATGGATCAAATAAGGACCACTCCACAAGTTGTGAAACTTGGTATGGTTGTCTAGTTTGGAATTATTTGAGTCCCATTTGAGGACCAGGTCCCCTTCCTTAAAAATCATTGTTACATCTCTCTTATCAAAGTATTTTTTGCCTTGACCTTAATGTTAATCCAAATTTTTCTTAGCAAGGTCCTTAGTTTCTTCTAGCTCTATGAGCTCTATCATCCTCACATTCATGGGCTCATCCTCCATCAAATCAAGCTGATGGGCTAACTCTAATGTAGGAAACTCAAGAGAGATAGGAAATTTGGATTCCATTCCATACATAAGAACATATGGATTATTTCCAATGGTAGTTTTAGGAGTCAGTCTATCATCCCATAAAGTTGTCTTTAACTTGGTGTGTCATGTTCTCTAATTCTCTTCTATGGTCCTCCTTATGATTCTTAGCAAATTATTGTTTGTGGGCTCTACCCATCCATTTCCTTGAGGATATTAGTTGGAAGAGGTGTTGAGATAGATGACCAATTTAATATTGCATTCAATTATATTTATACCAAGGAATGCTAAGGCATTGTCTAAAATTATAGTGGATAAGACACCAAACCTAGTCACAATATTATCATAGAAATCCAAAACTACACCCTCATTAGCCTCCATGAAAGCAATGGCTTGCACCCACTTGGTGAAGTAGTTAGTTGTAGTGAGCACCCATTTATGCCATACACTTAATGGTGGATTGATCATTCCTATGAAGTATAATCCCCATTGCATGAAGGTTTACTCCACCTAAATTGGATTGAGTGGAAGGCCTGCTAATTTCTATTTTCCTATAAAGAGATCACACTTCTATAATTTTCTAACCCATGTATGAGAGTCTCTGAAAATATTGGGCCAGTAATAACTAACCCTCATTACCTTTTCTACTATTGTTCCAAGTGCAAAATGGCCTTCTGCAAGTCCATCATGAAACTTCTCCAAGAGCTTGGTCACTTGATTATCATCTATGCACCTAAGGAGTACCCCATTAAGGTCCCTTATAAAAGAACACCATCAAAAAATGCATAAGGTATGGATTAAAGCTTGAAATATCTTATTTTATTTCTATCCAAACCTTGGGGGTATTCTTCTATTATCAAGAAGTGAGTAATGTCTTGAAGCCAACTCTTTGAAGTGGAGGTGCACTTTCCTATGAGTTATCTTGGGTCACCAAAACAACTTTCTTGTCCTCTTGGATATCATTCACCATGTGCTCACAAAAAGCCTTACCTCTAACCAACTTTTTGATCTTGGTCTCCACATCATATTACATGACCTTGGTGATCAAGCCTGCTCTCTTTTCACTCAAATCCTTATTAAGGAGAAAGTCCCTAATCCTAGGGTGACACACCATAATATGAATCCTGCTATTGGAGTGCATTGGTATGAAATTATTGAGGCTCCTAAAGGATAAAATAACCTATTTTTCAATGTAAGTGTACCTCACCTCATATCCTTTTATCCCTCGACTAAAAAAGGTAATTACCTACTCCAATCCTTCACCATTCTTCTACATTATAATTTTGGAACTACTATGAAAAATAATGAATTCAAAAATAAGTAATAGTGCCTTAGACTCCTCAACAAAATGGGGTAAGTGAGAGAATGAACTAAATAGTTATGGAGAGAGATAGAAGCATGAGACTCCATGTTGGTTTTCCCCTTTTTTTTTGGATAGATGTGGTTCATGTTACTATTTATTTGATTAATAGAGGATCATCTAGTGCTTTAAATGATGATATTATTGAGGAAGCTTGGATAGGTAAAAGTGTTTCCTACTCTCATATAATTTTTTTGGCTATGAAGCATTTGTACAGATTGATAAAGAAAATATAAATAAGTTGTATGCTAAATCAATGAGATGAACTTTAATTGGATATGGTGATAGCCCATTTGGTTATCATTTCTGGTGATTAGATGATTAAAATATTATGAGATCATGTGATTTGATCTTTAATGAAAGTGTGATGTATAGGGACCAACTTGAAAAAAATAAAGTGGATAGTCCACTTGGTAAATAAAATATTTTCATACCTCCAAGTGTATTTGGAGAAATAAAAGAGAACTTAAAGAATACTAAATTTACCTCTATAGAATTAGATAATGGGAATAGGGTCATTAATGACCCAATGGAGTCATATGAGAATATTGGGCCAAGAGAAACTCAAAGTGTACCAGTCACACCTATGGTAAGGAGGTCTATAAGAGTAGGTAAACCTCCTGATAGATATTCTCCATCTTTATTTTATTTGTTACTAACTGATAGTGGGGAACCTAAATCATTTATAGTAGCTAAGTAGGATAAAGATTATGTGCAATGGGAAAAATCATGAAAGTAGAATTAGATATCTTAAAACACAATAAAACATGATAATTTGTGGATTTTCCACCTGATAAGAAAACACTACAAAATAAATGGGTTTTCCATTTAAAATAAGATGAGATTAGGTAGAAAACATAAAAATCAAGATGTGTTGTTAAAGTCTTTGCACAAAAGGCTAAAATTGATTACTCAGAGGTATTTTCTCATGTTGTCAAAATTACCTCAATCAGAACTATATTAAGTAATGTTACTTCTCACAATCTTCACTTAGAATAGATGGATGTGAAGAAAAAATTCTTACATGGAGATTTAGAAGAGGAAATATACATGAAGCAACTAGAAGGTGTTGAGGTAAAGGGGAAAGAAAGAAAGGTTTCTAAATTGCTGAAAAGTTTATATGGTTTAAAACATGCACCTATGAAATGGTACCTAAGGTTTGATACTTTCATGTTGGAGCATGGATATGCTCATACTCATAGTGATCATTGTGTTTATAGTAATAAATTTGAAAATGGTGAATTATTATTCCTATACTTTATGTTGATGACATGTTGTTATGTGGAGCTAACATACAGAGAATAAGTGAATTGAAGAAATTGCTTTCTTTAGAGTTTTCCATGAAGGATCTTGGACCAGCCAAGAAAATTCTTGAAATGAGAATTGACAGTGATAGATTGGGTAAGAAACTAACTTTAACTCAATCTAAATATATTTAAAAAGTTTTGTTAAGATTTGGTATACAGAACTATAAATTTGTTTCTACAACTTTAGTTGGCCACTTCAAGTTGAGTAAGACACAGTCTCCTAAGTCATAAGAGGAGAAAGATTATATGGCAAAGGTGCCATATTATTCAACTATGAGTAGTTTAATGTATTATATGATTTTTACTCATTCAGACATATCCCAAGTAGTGGGAGGAGTGAGTAGGTTCATGAGTAACCCTGGTAAGCAACACTGATTAGTAGTTCAATGGATTTTAAAATATTTGTATGGAACCTCTAGTATGTGTTTATGTTTTGAAGGTTATAATAGTGGATTATAGGGTTTTGTGGATAGTGACATGGTAGGTGATTTGGATGGTATAAGGTATACCACATGTTATATTTTCATAGTTGGAGGAACTATAGTCTCATGGGTATAAGCTACAAAAATATGTTTCACTTTCTACCACTGAAGCTGAATACATTGCTTGCACTAAAGCAAGTAAAGAGTTATTATGGTTAAGTATATTTTGGAGGATTTGGGAGTGAATAAAGATATTTAAAATCTATATTTTTATATCCAAAGTGCTATTCACTTGGATAAAAACTCTTCTTTTCATAGTAGGACAAAGCATATAGAGCTTCATTACCACTTCATATGTATAGTTTTGGAAAGTGGACAGTTCAAGATTGAGAATATTCACTTAGAGGAGAATAATATAGATATGATTACTAAGGTAATTACAAAATTGAAGTTGAGGAAATAGTCAACTTTCATGGGACTTCAAGCATGAGCTTGAAGAAGAAGAAATCAATATTTTTAAGTTTAAGTGGGAGGTTGTAGTAGTTGGTGTTATGGCCTTATGTCTCCAAGTGGGAGAGTATTGGAGATGTGGAAACATAATGCCTCATTTTATTTTAATGTAAAATCCTAAAACCTATAGTTTCTACAGGCAGCCTATAAAATAAACTTACAATTATTACAGTCAGCCTATAGATGAAACCTACAGTGGCTATGGGCAGCTTGTAGAAGAAGCCTACAGTTGCTACAAGAAACCTATAGATGAATCTTGTAGTGGATGTAAGAAACCTATAGATGAAAAACTATAGTTTTTATGGTTAACATGTAGGTGAAGACTGTATTTTATATGGGTAGCTTGTCGATGAAACCTATAGTTGCTATGAGAAACATGTAGGTGAAGACTACAATTACTACGGGCAGCCTAGAGATGAAACCTACAATTGTTATGGGTTGTTTATAGGTAAAGACTATAGTTTTAATGGGAAACCTAAAAATATAAATCATTAAACTTGACTAGTGCTATGAGATTCTATAAATAAGTGTTTTTATAAATTGATAGGAATAGGATAATGTCAAATTTTGATTCCTAATGTTGTGGATCGATATAAGAACTATGTGGTCATGGTACATTGGCTATGAATCTATGTTGACAGGATTGTGAAGGTATTTTTTTAATGATGCTCTTATAGGCATTGATTAAATGTAAGAGAAACCTAAGGATGGTTAAATTATGATTTGTCAATAGCTCATGCATCACTGTCATAGTCGTATGACTATTTAAATTAGTTTATTTTTAATGTTTGTAAAATATTATAACAAAAGGAAGTTGTAACATATCTATAATTCCTTACTCTAAAAATAAGTTGTAACAGATTGTAACTATAATAAGTTATAATATATTTTGTAATTCCTTATTCTTAGTGATCATCCCTTTAAAAGTGGGAAAAGAGGTAAAACAATGATGTAGAAGTGAATTGTAGACAAAGTGAATGGATCTGAGTAGTAATTGATAGAAAGAGAAAATTATCTTCAGACAGAGGTGTTTCCAAAGTGTTATGATATAGAGACTGATGGGTAGGAAGTGTTAGGCACTTGTATAAATTCCTTTAAAAGTTTGAATAGAAGAATTGTTGAGTTTCATGGTGGACACAGCCCAACATTTTGGTGAGCCACATTATATGTTATGTCAGTATTTTTTAATGTTACTTTTTGGCATCTCTTATTAATCTATTTTTTTCATGTATTTATTATTCCATATTTATATGTTTAACTTACAAGTACATGTTTAGATTATTTTTAATCTATGGGTTACAAAGTATATTTTGATACAGATTTGTAAACTTAATTATTCTAATCTAGGAAATTGAGTAATATTGTATGTAATAAAATATTAAAACTTTATTTATTTAACCAAACAATACTATCCTCATAAGTTTACCATAGCAACTATGCATCACACTTAAGTAGCTATGCCTTTTAATTAGGCCTTAATATCCCTTATATATTCACTCTTATAGCACTTTAATGAGAAAATTATAAACATAGGTGTACTTAAAAATGTATAGGTCCACTCCAAATTACCTCTTAGACATCCTCAAATTATCATAGTCATCATTACACATATTTGCATATGCTTAATCAACTCAAACATTAGCCTTGTGCACAAGAACACAATAAATAAATAAATAAATAGTCAACTTATAAGCATTTGTTCATATTAAATATGGATTGGTAAAACCTAAAAAATACATAAAAATAATCATAAGGAAGTATAAAACACTATACAATAGTTAATTCCCCTTGAAATATCCAAATACCAACATAACAATTCAAAATATCCTTCTCGAGTCACTTACAAGAACATGGTCAAACACACAGTTAACTTTGGAACTCCATATATTTGATTGTAAAAATATTTTTAGATTATAAATAGGTTCTATATATGTGACATGAATTCTTATAAAACTTTAATTTTTACTTCACCTTTTAATTCATACTAGATCAAAAGTTATGGCTCAAAAACATAGACTGGTCTTCCCTTACAAATTTGAATATTTGAATTCTAATGATTACTGAGCAACTGTTAAACTTTGAAAACTTTGTCAACATCTCATGCCCTCTCATATCTTGAATTAATATGCATCATTTATCTCCCTTTAAATTATCTTGGTCTTTACCTTTTCTAAACTATTAAACATTGAGCACTTGTCATCATCTTATTACTTCCTAACAATTTGAAACAAATGTGCTCCGTCGATCTCCTCTAAGTAGGTCAATATTTATCAAGCAATGTTCAATATTATATCTTGATTATAACTCCCAAAATTATTACACTTGTCACCATTTCTTTCCTTCTAAACACTTTTATATTAATCCACACACTTGTGCCATGTGGTAGTCCCATGTGCTTTGTTGACTTTTTGACTTGTTTCACACCATTGATCTTCATAAGTATGAACCACTACTCATCATTGATATTCTATATAATTATCAAGCTTGTGACACTCATGAATAGCATGTGAAGCCTTTGACATGTTGAATTCATATGTACCATTGATCTCAATATGTATGATTAAGCATTCACTATTGGATCTTCTAGACCAATGACCTTAGACTTCAATGTTTTTAAACTTGATGGTATCTGGCCCATCAGAATTTGCTAAAGAAACTTTGAAGTTTTATAACTTGAGTTAGAAATCACTTCAATAATCCAAACTTTTAGGGTAGCTTCTTAGAACTATATACAACATATCCATGTAAACATTTAACCATTATTGATTTTATTCACACCTAAATTAAATGCATAAACTTATTAGTTCATATATATCATCATGATGTGCAGTGATGGTTTGGCTAAGTATGGGAACCTCTACAATCTACTTGGAAGGCCAACATTGAACCTTAATACATTTTTTTTCACTCAATCACATGACATAAAACATGGACCATAATAAATTTGGACTAATGTGATCATACTCATATGACCAACTCCCCCTGAATCATCCATATGTGGTAATGGTGATATCATCAAGTTGCCTACTCAAATTTTTCTATCATAGAACTAACTATGCCAAGATGACATAATGGAGAACTACATGAATACTATGAACTCCCAAAAACTATCCAATAATCCTTGAACTTTATAGGACCCATCACACATGCTCAATACTTCAAACCCATCCCTAATCATGCCAAAACTAAAGATCAATTGAGCCTACACCAAGCATATTAGGACAAGCACATTGCACTCTTTATCATTGACACTTAAACTATTAAGAAACATTATCCACTCACCTATACACCTTAATAACATCACTATAAAATCTTAAAAATCACTTATATTATCTTTATTTCATGCATTCTTCTATATCTTTTCCCACAAATAAATAGTTAGTGTAGGTGATAAAACACTTCAAGGTAAATTCAGATAGCTAGCCCTTAAACCTAAAGGTCTAATTATACTATAGGTAAACCCACATGCCTAAAAGTATTTACATGTCGCCAAAATCTAGAGGAGGCTTGAACAAGCTCCTCTATGTTTAAATATTTGGTGATAATAGTTTGGCACACCCAATGGGATTCATTGTCCTAAAAATAACTTGTCAAGGTGAATGTTGGTCTTGATAACATCAGCTGCATATTGGTGTGCTACTCAACATTTGGTGACTCTGTTCAAGAAAAAAGATGGTCTTAGACCATTTTTTTCATATTTTTGATCTCATACTTCATGGTCCTTTCTAATTCATCTTCTAGTAGAGTGTTAAATCCTATCAATCCACCTATTCAACTTGAACTTCCTCTTGAATTCTAACACCCATAGTCTATTTTTCTCTTTAAAGTTCAAGAAGATTTTTCTATCCAAAGAAGTGAAGAAATTTAAGAAATCATGGATAGGAAACATGCCTTCCCAACCTTCAACATTGATAATCTAATCCATCTCGATGCATATGATTCCATTCCTCCTAATGCCATAAAGCATGTGCCTACATTCAATGGTGAATTTCATGTCAGACCTAGTAAACACATCAGAGATATATCCAATTTTTGTAGTTTCCACAATGTCACTAAGGAAAATATTTTCATTAGACTCCATGTCCCCTAGAGGGAAAACATTTTATGGATATAGGACTTTGACCAGTGTCTACATCACAACATGGGATGATTTTGGAGTGTTGTTAAGTTCAAGATTTGAAGATGAAAGTGACCATACTCCACTCATACATAGACTCAATGTGATCCAAATATCCCCCAAGGAAATAATTCATGACTTCAATGAGAGGTTATAAAAGACTTGGCATAGGTTACATCCTCCCATGAGACCACTTGCTAGCTATGTCTTTCCTACATACTTGATAGACATTAGTACTGATATTGTTATCATATTGTTAGGTGAATATTTTGTTGAATAGCTAATTGATGAGAAAAATAGGTCTCTTCAACCAAAGCGTAAGGAAATTGGTCAGCCAGATGTGTAGGTTTACTACATCAAAAGGGGACAAATCTATCCTCTCATCAAGGGAAGGTTCCCTGTAGATATGCAAGAGCTATATACTATATATATAAATAGAAAATAACACTCAAGGGTAAGATAAACCATCCATCTCTCTTTTCTTAGAGATGATGTTCACAAATTAAAGAAGAAATCCTGAAGAAATGACAAAAGACACTCCTCTTCTTTCAGAAGTGTTGTTCAACAGATAAAAGGAATATTTTGGGTGATGATAAGTAACTATAATAGGGTGCAGTAACATAGCAGGATGAGATGAGGCACAAAGTCTCCACCTCAACTACAAAAGAGTGAAATATGAAAGACAATGAGGGCACAAAGTCATCCCAAGGTATTTTACACAGAAATAAAATATGAAGGATAATGAGGGCACAAATTCATCCCAAGATCCTTTACATAAGAATAGAAAAACAAACAAACTAAAGACAATTGTGGCAACACAAAGTCTCTCCACAACTAGCTTTAGGACACCTTCCTGATCACTTTCATTAATTCTACTTATTTAATCAAATGGAAAAAAAATGTATTAAGGAAATAGACATAAGAACAATTTCCCCAACAACCAAGCTATTCCAACATAAAGTCTGAAAAGTCATGTGTTTTCTTATTCAAATAACAAAATATGATCAACAATCTGAGCTCAAAGTCTCAGTAATGCCTTTCAATTTGGGTAGAGTTTCATTTCTGATTATAGACTAAGATCCCCTAAAACAATAAGAGAGAGTCCAATATATAGTGCTCTAAGAAAGACTTGGGCACTTTGTTTCAAAAAAAAATGTGTTACAAATTCTATCCATGGGCTATGCTAGAATCGAGCATCAGTTTTTAATATAGGTGGCCTGATGTGTTTCCTAATGTGCATGTAGCTATTTGCTTTGTTCGATGTAGAAAAATGGGCCATGATATTGAATGTTCTTGCTCTTTCAATGTCCACTTGGTGGGCTGCTTTACCTTCTAGAAACATATCCTATGCACAGATATTTTTGATCTTTCTCCATCTTTCTCCCTTTCCTTGTTATATTTCATCCTTATCTATGCGATCTGAGTTCTCTAACTATCTCTTTAGCTAGTCGCTGAATTTATTCATAGGATTTGTGCCATATTCAAAAAATAAAAGATATTTCATTATCTTAAATTTGACATCCACATGGATGTCAATGGTTCAATTGCTTCCCTAGTTCAATTGTTTTCTTGGTCTATGATTGAACCATCCCTTTATTTGATGCTTCCTTTAATCTTTGAACCAATATTTTCTACCCTCTGCAAAGGCACCTATCCTTAGTTCACCATCCTCCACAAGGGCACTTATTCTTTCGGCTTTGGGACACTCCTTTGAACCATCCACATTGAAACTTTGAACCTTTAAACCATTAAACCATTTTGGTTTAAGGTTCAATGGTTCAACAATTCAATCACTTTATTGCTCTTTGTTTGGAGCTTCTTTTGAACCATTGAAACTATGAACCTTTAAACCTTTAAACTATTGAATGATTTTGGTTCAACATTTAATTAGTTCATTAGTTCATCTTTTGAGCTTTGACAAAGGTCCATTTTGCTCATCACTTGCCCTCTGTAAGGGTACTTTGGCCTGTGGGCTTTGGGGAAGTCCTTTGAACTAACCGCTTTAACCGATCGATTAAACCTTTAAACCATTTTGGTTTAAGGTTTAATGGTTCAATAGCTCAATAGTTCAATGGTTCAACTTTCATGTGTTCTGTTCATTCACTTGACCGCTTGAACCAACTACGTTGAACCAATGAACCTTCCTTTGGAATCATCTATCACTACATCTTTCTTTGCTTGAGGCTACTTTCCATTAATGTCAGCAAGTGACACGTGGTGTCTTCTTTTGTGAAATAGGTGAGGACACTTGGTGGGTTTTGGTGGGTTTTACCAAGGACACGTGGCAATTTCCACTACAGCTTAGATACCTTCTGAGAGTCCTGAGGAAGATGACATGTGGTGGCTTCCATTGAGCTTTGTAAATGACATGTGGCATGTTTCACTTCAAATTTATAAGGGACACATGGCAGGTTCTGTTGTAACTTTATGAGGGACACGTGGCACATTCCATTATAGTATGAGTTTTGATCTTTCCCAAAGGGAACTTTCCCTTTAGGGTCCTGAGAAATAGTCCACTTTCCTTAGCGAGAGCCTCCCACAAGGGTACCTACCCTTCAAGATTTTTTAGGCGGCCTTCAAGCTTTTATCTCCTTCGATGGGCATTCATTCTGTCAGTGGAATTTTGCTTCAGGCTTTTCCTTTGGGCAAAAGTTTGAAGGAATTCCTTCAGATATTTTGTTTGAAGGAAATGTTCCTTCTCTTTGTCTTTTCTTCTCGCTTGCTTCTGCTTTCCATCGGGCTTTCTCCACGAGTGAATTTCTTTGGACAAAATGTTTGAAGGAATTCCTTCAGACATTTTGTCTGAAGAAATTTTGCCTTCTTTACTTTTCCACATGAATTCTCTTTGTCTACTTTTTCTCACTGCCCTCCAAAATAGCACTTGGCTTGGTTCATTTCCCTTTTGGATTTTTGCAACAGTCCACTTTGTCTCCTAAGTGCCCTCCACAAGGGCACTTATGCTCCAAAGTTGCCTTTCAAATTTTTTTAATAGTCCACTTTGGGTTCTAAGTGCCCTTCACAAGGGCACTTATCTTTTGAGCTCTTGGAAGACCCCTTTGAACTTTTGGATTAAAAAACTAAGTGTTGAAACTATTTCTTTCCTATAGAGTCTGTAGTTTTGAGGTCTTGAGAGTTCATAGATTTGAGTTTACCTATAGAGTCCATAGAAACCAAGTCCATAGTTTTATCTAACTTTGAAAGAGTCTGTATAAATCTAACTGGTGGAGTCCATAGATATGGGCCTACAGAGTCTATAGAAATGGCCTTTAGAGTCTATAGAAATGGGCCTGCAGAGTCCGTAGTTTTCTAAAAAGCTTGAAAATAGAGAATTTGAATACATAGAACAATTTTTGGGAAGGGAAGAGATAATTTTGGCCTATGGGGCCAAAATAGTTCAAATTTTGTCTAAAAAATGACTGATATTTTTGGGGGACAACAACTAGCTCTAGTTGGGGAACTTCCTTCAGTTGAAAACATGGAACAGCTGAGGGGAGTAGAAACCAGAATCTCCAGTGCCTTAAAGTATGCCATTGGGCCATGGATTCATGTTACCCAAAAAGAAAGGTGATAAAAACAAAAATTAAAGCACAAAAATAGAACTAAAGACTATAAAAATATACATATGTATAAGCTGATCTTATCTAATACTTCACATATTGAAGTGTTTCAGATATTGCCCACTATGAGGAAATGAAAAGGGCATACCTTCTCGATATTTTAGAAAAAAATTCACCATTGAGCTGATGAATACTAAATGGGACCCTCCAAAGGGAGTCAAACTTCCATGCATCCCCTTTTATTCTCTTCTCTTGTCCCACAGTAGGACTTGATCTCTAACCTATAAATCATGGTTTTTTGCCTTTCAGTCAAAGAGCTTCTTCACCAGTCTTTGATGGATAGTGATTTGGTCCACCACCATAGTTTGTTGTTCATCCAGCTCAATCAAGCACATGATCCTCTTATCAGGGGGGCTTTCATATGTCTAATCTTTAATTGCCTTAGCCAATTTTAATGCTGGCAATTCCAAGGTGATTGGTATCTCAACATTGATACCATAAAGAAGTTGGAAAGGAGACATACCAATTGCCCTCTTTAGTGTAATTATGTCTGACCATAGATCATCAACTAATGCTTTATGCCATGTCTTTTGGTTGTCATCCACTAGCTTTTTGATAATAATCACCATGTTCTTATTGCTTGATTCAGCTTGTCCATTCCCTTGTGGAAAGTAATTAGAAGAGTAAGAGAAAGTAATCCCATAGTAGAAATAGAATTGTGTAATCTCGTGGGAAGTGAAACAAGCTACATTATCAGTAACAATCTTGGATGGGACCCCAAACTTGGAAATGATATTCTCCTTGAGGAAATTACATGCTACTTCTAAAGTAGCATGCTTGGTTGGGATAGCTTCCACCCACTTGGTGAAGTAGTCAGTTGCTATAAGGACATAATCATGCCCAACACTTGAAGATAGGTTTATAGCTCCAATAAAATCAATTCCCAATTACTAGAATGGTTCCTCTATGACCACTAGCTTGAGAGGCAGAGTATCTAACTTGGGTCTCCCAACAAACTGTTGGCATAGTTCACATTTCCTTACCCACTTATATGCGTGTTGAAAAAGAGTTGGCCAATAATACCTAGCTCACAGAATTTTATGGGTAGTCACAAGAGCAAAAAAATGTCCTCCATAGGCTAGATTGTTGAAGGATTTCCAAATTTGGCTTTCTTGCTCCTTGTCCACATAGTGAAGGAACACTCCATCGAGGCTCCTCTTGTACAGGTCATTGTCCCAAAGGACAAAATTGGCATCATTCAACTTGATAGTCATCCTTTCTTTATAAGATAGATGAGTAGGACAATCGCCATAAGTAAGGAAATTGGAAATACCTAAATACCACTCATTCATGGTGGAGACAAAGAGGACTATTGGTGTGTCTTCCACCTCTGCTTCTTCTGGTTTGTTATCAGTAATTAATTGGCATAGGCCTTTTCCCCATACCAGCTTTATTGGCTTAATTATTAGATCAAACTCTTGGATATTTGCAATCCAATTACCTCTTTTCATTCCAAACTCTTGTTGAGTCAGTATGGATTTGACCGTGGTATCAAGAACCAAGGCAGTAGTGTGAGAATTTAAGATGTAAAAGTGGAAATGTTTGACTACCTTCACCACTGCATAAGCATACTTCTCCATGTTTGAGTACTTTAGCTCATGAGCTTTGAGAGGGAAAATCATGAAATAAATAGGAGATTCCATACCTTCTTTATCCTATTGAACTAGAATGGCTAAAAGCATGTGTTTAGAAGCATAACTGTATATGATGAACTCTTTGTTGTATTTTGGACAAATTAGAATTGGGGCATGGGTAATGGCAGTCTTGATATCCTCAAATGCTGACTTGCCTTCTTTAGTCTAGCTAAACGTGGCTTTTCCCTTCATCATGTTCATAATGTGTCGAGTCTTCTCAGCAAACTCAAGGATGAACCTTCATAAGAAATTCACCTTTTTAAAGAAAGAATGAACACCAGTATTACTTGTATGCAAGGTAAGCTCTTAGATAGACATGACTCTATTTGAATTAATCTTTATGCCTTCTTTGGACACAATGTGTCTGAGAAGTTTCCCCTCTATTACTCTAAAAACTAACTTCTTGGGGTTCAAGGAAATGCCATTTTGGTGGCAGTGCTCTAGCACTTGTTGCAAGTGGTGTATATGATCCAGGTGATGCTTAAAAAAAATGGTCAAGTCATCAAGATAAATTAAAATTAACTTACCCATTTCATCATTGAAATCAAGGTTCATTTCTCTCTAAAAGGTGGTACTAGCATTTATCAAGCCAAAAGGCATCTTTTTATATGCAAGCGTGCCCCAAGGTGTGGCGAAGGTAGTCTTGTGTTGGTCTACTTCACCAACTTCAACTTGATTATATCCTGAGAAGATGTCTAGCATTGATAACATCTCTAAACTAGTCACTGTCTAAAGCAATGGATCCATGAGGAGTAAAGGGTAGTTATCCTTTAAATATGACTGATTCAGATTCTTTAAATCTACACATATGTGAAGTTTGCCATTCTTCTTCCTTACAGGGACTATGTTGGTAATCCATGTGGAATGATAGATTGGGAAAATGATTCTAGCGTTCAACATTTTCTGTATCTCAGACAAAATAGTAACTGATATATTTGGATTATACTATCGATATTTCTACTTGTAAGGCACTGAGTCAGCCTTGAGAGGAATGTCATGGCAAATTTCATCAAGCCTGAGAGACTTTAGGTCGTCATAAGAGTATGCTAAGATGTCCATATATTGGTTGAGTAAAGTAGTAAACTTGAACCTCTCTTCAGGAGTGCAGCATTTACCAATGTTAACTATTTTGGGACCTTCCTTGGTACCCAAATTTATTTGATCAAACCCTTGAGAGGAGCTTGAATCTGCTTGCTACTATTTGATGAACCTGTCATGCTTGTCAAATAGCTTTTTGAGAGAAACTAGTCCTTTGGGAATTTTATTCCCTTTTAGCTACATGAATTCTTCACCTATATCTAAATTCATTTTAGGAGTTGGTTCATGCTTCTAAAGTTTATTGCCTTCGAAATGTAGCCATTCGAAGTAGTCTTTTTATTCTAGGAAGGCAATGATTTGGTTATCATTGTTAAACACTTGCCAATGGCTAGCATTATTAGGCACACTTGGTTGAAAGATGAATTCAATAGTGTACTTATTTCCTTTGAAGTCTAAGTGAAGAACTAAGAGAGTTGCTAAAATAGCCAGTGCATCAGCTCAATCATTGAATTCCCTGGGTATGGTAGAGATGCTGAAGCATCAAAGCTTTTAATTTAATCCCAAATTAGATTGTGGTAGTGGCATAATCTCTCATTTTTGGTTTGATATAGGTTCCTTACCTGACAAACCACAAGTTTAGCATCTCCTTTGGCATGCAAGAGTTTGATGCCTTTTTCTCAAGTAGCCTTCAATACAAGCAATAGAGATTCATACTCAACTATGTTGTTGGTGTTGCTAAACTGCAACTTGTATAAATAAGAAAAAATATCTCCTTGAGGAGATATCAACACAATCCCAGCCCCTGAGCTGGTAGAAGAATTTTTGTCATCAAATTTTAGGATCCAAACATCATCAAAATTTGATTTTATTTTAGATTTCTCATCATTAGAGGTAGAAGATCCTTTTTCATTTGTACTATACCCTACCAATTCTTTTGATGTCTTATTTGAATCCATCTTTGGATTCCCACCTATATAAATTTCATCTATTGAAACATGAATATCATTTGTGGTTAAGAAGTAACTGCCCATGCCTGAAGAATCAAACATAATTTGATCTTCAGGGACTGATGTCTGAGTGACAACATATTTTGATTCCTTTTCAAGAAGCAGCCTATGCATGATGTCTTTGATAGGGATCCTCACTTCAAATAGGTCCACACTCAATTCTCCACCAACATCCTTACAAAAATTTCACCCTAGAAGAACACCGTACGAGGTTGGAACATCAGCCACCAGGACTGTCATCTTGATTCTTTTGTCTGGGAATGCTGCAAATGAAAATTGGGCATCCTTGATTTGTCCTAGTAGAGGTACTTATTTGTTCTTCATGGAAAAACATCTCCCAAAAGATTTGGTCAGCATGAGTCCAAGAAAATCTACCACCTTGGCAGGCATGACATTGTCAGATGCACCTGAGTCTATGATGCAATTGCTCAATTTGTGACCATTTATCAACAGGGAAACATAAAAAGGTTCTTTTTTCCCAAGGGAAAATAGAGGAATAATGAAAATATTGTTTGAGATGGGCATGTTCTTTGGGGAATCATGAGTTACCTTTTTAGCATCTTGTCCTATAGGGACAACTTTATTCTTCAGACACTGAACTAACCTATCCAACTACTCAGGATTGGATTGCAAGAATTTAAATTTAGATATTTGAATTTTGGTCTTCTTGACATGGTCAATTATGTCAAATGACTAAAATGGACTAGGAATAGAGGAAGGTAGTTCATCTTTCTAGTTTTTTGGAAGGGGAGAGTCGGTCTATGGAATTGAAGTTAAAGATGGAGGAATGCTTAATATACTTACCTTTTTATTACTCACTGTGTCCTTTGGATGGAAAGGTAGAGAAGTCCTCATTTAGTAATTGAAATTATAGGCTGAGAAATTTCCCTTATTTTTCCTTTATCAGCTTGCTAGGCTGACTTGTTTTGGGACCAAGTGAATAAAGCATATGATCCATCAACTGCTTCACTTTTACCTCTGGGTTCATCCTGGTAATTCAGGAAACTGATGTTAGAGTCACTAGCTAATTCTTCCTGGCCTTCTACAAGGAGATCAATGTCATTTTCTTGGTTCAATTTAGGCTGGAAAGTGAAATCAGATTCTATTTTGAGATATCCAACTGCTGAATTGGTTGGGGGTGCTTCAATGGCAAGTTTCCCCTATGGGGGAGGAAGATGATTTAGCTATCCTAGATTTCTAGTAGCATTGCCTTGATATGACTGATTGGGGAATGCCCTCCTTCGCATATCTCTGTATGAAGGCGTTGAAGATATCCCTTGCATCATTTGCTTCTTGAGCGCTAGTAACTCATTTTCCAGCTTTTGCACCATTAGATCAGTGGTACCTATAGATGGATATTTAGAAGATGAAGAGGATTTACCTCTATTTGGATCTCTCCTTATCATTCCTACCAAGATAAGGTCATCTTCCACCTCAGTGGCCAAATATTAAGCTACAACAAGGTCTATTTGGCTAGCACATCTCAGCAAAAAACTTACTTCAGGCAGATGAGAGTTGATGAAGGAACATTTGAGATTCTCATGTGTTGGCTAAGCAATAGTAGGAATCCTATTCCTCAATTTGTTGAACTTGGCTATGAAATCTCTCATTGGTTCATGAGGCTCTTTCTTCATTTGTGTGAGTTGATCTAGCAGGGCACACGCATCTTTTGTAGGTTTGAATTTGGCTTCAAACTTGGCTTTGAGGTTGTTCTAGTCAGTCATTGATCTAGCCTACAAATGGTAGAACTAGTATATAGCAACACCTTGTAGTGTTTCTATGAAAATCCTAACTGCCACATCCTCAAATTCCACTCCTATTACACCACAGGCTATGTTGAAGGCTGTAATATGTTTGTTAGGATGAACCTTCCCATCACCAAAGAATTTGGGGAAATTTCTCCTTAAACTATGTGGTAGCTCATGTAGAGGTGGAGTTAAATTGAGTGGGCCAAAAGAGTTACCCCAAGGACCTTGAACTGCCATTGTATGACTATGGAAAGGTGGGACAATAAATCCTAGAGGGGTAAGTATTGACAAAGATTTATTAATAGTAGAAATAGATGCTTTACCCGATAATAGAGACTTGACTTTAGTAGGAGGAAAGCTCCTGGTTCATTGGAGGTGAGATGGTGAAGGAAATAGATAAGAATTACTTTGTTGTACCAAATTGAATACAGGGTCGATAATACCTTTAGCCCTTTAGCTTTGCATATAACATGGAGTTACCAGATTATAAAACAAAAATGGGAAAGAATTGGCCCTACTTTAGCTTGAAGCTTAAGGATTCAAACTGTGCTTTCTATCCTAGTTATCATGGAGGTGGAGGGAAATGGTAAGACTATAATGATAATAGATAAGATATAGAATGGAGTCGCCAGAGTCTATAATGAATAAGGGTAGGGACTGCTTCAGTCTAAAACTTGAGGCTTCAAATTGCACATTCATCCCTAACAAAGTCACCAAAAAAATGTTGGGTGAATATTTTGCTGATAAACTAATTGATGAGAAAAATAGGTCTCTTCAACCACAACATAGGGAAATTGGTCAGCCAAATGTGTTGGTTTCCTACATCAAAAGGGAACAAATCTCTCCTCTCATCAAGGGGAGCTTACCTGTAGATATGCAGGAGCTATATACTATATATAGAAATATAAAATAACATCTAAGGGTAAGATAGACCATCCATCTATCTTTTTTTAGAGATGATGTTCACAAATCAAAGGAGAAATCCTGATGAAATGATATAAGACACTCCTCTTCTTTTATAAGTGTTGTTCAACAGATAAAATGAATCTTTTTGGTGATGATAAGTAACTGTAATAGGGTGCAGTAACACAGCAAGATGAAATGAGGCATAAATTCTTCACCTCAACTGCCAAAGAGTGAAATACAAAATACAATGATGGCACAAAGTCATCCTAAGGTTTTTTACATAGAAATTGAATACGAAGGATAATGAGGGCACAAAGTCATCCCAAGATCCTTTACATAGGAATAGAAAAATAGACAAACTAAAGACAATTGTGGTAGCATAAAGTCTCTCCAAAACTAACTTTAGGACACCTTCCTGATCACTTTCACTAATTCTACTTATTTAATCAAATGGACAAAAAATGTATTGAGGAAACATACATAAGAAAAATTTCCCCAACAACCAAGCTATTCCAGCACAACGAAAAGGCACTTGTCTTCTTATTCAAATAATGAAATATGATCAATAATCTGATCTCAATGTCTTAGTAATGCCTTTCAATTTGGGTAGAGTTTCATTTCTGATTATAGCTTGAGATCCCCTAAAATAATAAGAGATATTCCAATATATAGTGCTCTAAAAAAGACTTGGGTGCTTTATTTCACAAAAAAAAATATGTTACGATATATTCAATGCACATTTTAAATTCTATCCATGGGTTATGCTGGAATCAAGCATCAGTTTTTAATATGGGCAGCCTGATGTGTTTCTTGATGTGCACATAGCTATTTACTTTGCTCGATGCAAAAAAATGGGCCATGCCATTGAATGTTCATGCTCTTCTGATGTCCACATGGTGGGTTGATTTACCTTCTAAAAATATATCCTATGCATGGATATTTCTGATCATTCTCCATTGTTCTCCCTTTTCGTACTATATTTCATCCTTATCTATGCAATCTGAGCTCTCTAGCTATCTCTTTAGCTAGTCACTAAATTTGTTCACAGGATCTGTGCCATATTCAAAAAATAATGGATATTTCATTATCTTAAATTTGACATCTATAAGGACGTTAATGGTTTAATTGCTTCCCTAGTTTAATCATTTTCTTGGTCTTTGATTGAACCATCCCTTTGTCTAGCACTTCCTTTAAAACTTCATTTTGTTTCAACGTTCAATTGGTTCATTGGTTCATCTTTCAGGCTTTGAGAAAGGTCCATTTTACTCATCACTTGCCCTCTGTAAGGATTCTTTGGCCTGTGGACTTTGGGGCAATCCTTTGAACTGATCAATTAAACCTCTGAACCTTTAAAGCATTTTGGTTCAAGGTTTAATGGTCCAACTTTCATGTGTTTTGTTCATTCACTTGACCACTTGAACCAACTGTGTTGAACCAACTGCATTGAACCAATGAACCTTCCTTTGGAATCATCTGTCACTACATCTTTCTTTGCTTGAGGCTACTTTTCACTAATCTCAGCAAGTGACACATGTTGTCTTCCACTGTGAAATAGGTGAGGACACCTAGCAGATTCTACTGGGTTTTACAAAGGACACGTGGTGACTTTTGCTACAGCTTAGATACCTTTTGAGAATCTTGTGGGAGATGACACATGGTAGCTTCCACTGAGCTTTGTAGATGACATGTGGCATGTTTCACTTTGACTTTATAAGGGACACATGGCAGGTTTGGTTGCAACTTTATGAGGGACACGTGGTGCGTTCCACTACAATTTGAGGTTTGATCTTTCCTAGAGGGAACTTGCCCTTTGAGGTCTTGAGAAATGGTCCACTTTCCTTGGTGATAACCTCCCACAAGGGTACCTACCCTTCAAGATTTTTTGGGTGGCCTTCAGGCTTTTATCTCTTTCAGTAGGCTTTCATTCCGTTAGTGGACATTTGCTTTGGGCTTTTCCTTTAGGCAAAATTTTGAAGGAATTACTTCAGACATTTTATCCAAAGGAAATTTTCCTTCCCTTTGTCTTTTCTTCCTGCTTGCTTTCACTTTCCATCAGGGTTTCTCTCTAGGTGAATTTCTTTAGACAAAATGTCTGAAGGAATTCCTTAGAACATTTTTTTTGAAGAAATTGTGCCTTGTTTAATTTTCAATAGGAATTCTCTTTGTCCACTTTTTCTCACTGCCCTCCGCAAGGGCACTCGACTTGGTTCATTGCCCTTTCAAAAAAATTTAATGGTCCACTTTGGCTCCTAAGTGCCCTTTGCAAGGGCACCTGTGCTCCAAAGTCACCTTTCAAATTTTTTCAATGGTCCACTTTGGTTTCCAAGTGCCCTCCATAGGGGTACTTATCCTTTAGGCTCTTGGAAGACCCCTTTAAACTTTTGGATTGAAAAAATGACTGAGTGTTGAAACTATTTTTTCCTGTAGAGTCCATAGTTTTGAGGTCTTAAGAGTCCATAGAAACCAATTCCATATTTTTCTCTATCTTTGAAAGAGTTTGTAGAAATCTAACTAGTGGAGTCCATAGATATGGGCCTATAGAGTCTATAGAAATGGGCTTGCAGAGTCCATAGAAATGGGCCTACAGAGTATATAGTTTTCTAAAAAGCTTGAAAAATGTAGAATTTGAATACATAGAATAATTTTTGGGAAGGGAAGAGATAATTTTGGCCTGTGGGGCCAGAATATTTCAAAATAGTTTAAATGTTGTCTAAAAAATGACTGATATTTTTGGGGGACAACACATGTTACAATACATGGGTTATTTCACTCTTCCCAAATCATATTAACTTGCCATTAAAGTTGAGAATGACCTCATTTAAGCTACAAATCTACTTCCCAAAGTGTTTATGCCTCTGCTACCTAATATTTTTACTGATACTCCAAGTGTGGCCTAAGCTCCTAATGTCAATATTGAGCCTAGATATGATCCTAAGAAGGTAGATGATGCCATGGATAGAGATACATAAATTCAAATGTTAAGAGCTCAACCTAGGCAAGCTAATATGCAAAAAGGTTCTCATGAAAAAATTTATCCCTAAAAACATTAATGTGGTCAACAATATGTGAGAGGAAGAGGTCAAGGGTAGCCTGATTTCAATAGGCCTATCAATGCATACAATCCTAGCTCTACATCCAACACAAGAGAGATTGTACCAATGCATAGAAACTTTATGTAAGGGGAAGAATGGAAACAATGTCAATTCATGGATGCCAATGAAGTATGAAGGAAGATCTAGTTTCTCAAGGAGTATTCACTCATCTTCTATCATTTGAATATGATTTCATGATGTAAGCAAGTGAAGGTTGGTATCCTCAAGGAGAAACCTTCACCAACTTCCTAGTTAAGGACACTTTTGTTCTCAATCAAGGAACTTCTATTCTAGACAATAGTAGAGTCAAGAGGAATGCTTTAGGAGGTGATAATAATGTCCCTATAATTTCTTCTAATCCTTCTCCAAGGTATAAAAACATGACTACAAGCATGGCAGTCCCTAATGCTTCTATATCTTCTTCAAATCAAAATGTGGTAAGGTCTACTCAAGGTGATTCAAATCTCAAGTTCCAATAACTTATTTGCCTCCAAGGACTCAATAAAAGGTAAACACTTTTACTCTAAACATAGTGGACTCATTTAAGAATGCAAAGGTATCCATTTCCCTTTGGGATGTCCCTCATATGCCTATCCAAAAGGAGCTCTTAAAAAAATAGCTATACACTATCCCTATGTGTCCTTTACCTTAAAGAAATACTAATGATCATTTAGCTCTTATCAATTCCCCTAAAAACAATGTTGAACCATCTAGCAAATTTGATAAGCCTCCACCTTTCTACCTCACTATCATTTTGGGTGACAAATTAGTCCACAATTGCATAGTTGATAGTGGTGCCTCTACATTAGTCAAACCCAAACTTGTAAATAATAACTTGGGCCTAAAATATGAAACACATAGAAAAGGGTGATTCAATTAGATGGTACACCCACCAAGATAATAGGTTTGAACAAAAACTTAAAGGTCTTCCTCCATGACTATCCTAGTTTTCCCATCCTTTAAGACATTGTTGTTGTGGACCTACCTACTCATTTTGTAATATATTTTTCAAGAGATTTCATATCCAAGATATGTGGATAAATCTCATTTTATTTGTCCTTCTTCGCCTTCAGGACAAGATATGGAACCAAGGTGACCATAAGAACTTATCCACTTGCAAGGTTTTACATTGAACCCTATGTTCAAGCAAGCTCTAACTTGAATTATGTTATCAATGAGAAAGAGGAGTCAAATGTGGATGAATGTGCTTATTCCAAGATTGAAGGAATAGATGATTTTTTTATATAAAATTATAGTGTGGATTCTTATGGACATGATTCTTATGCATACTTTGAGGAAACTAACCTTAGCACCTATATCATCTATGAAGAACTATTTGATCAAGCTGAAGTAAGTGTTAAACATTCTTTCTCAAAAGATGATGAGAGTAACTACTTGATCCATGTATATGATGATGATGAATTGAATAACTTAATTGATCACCATAGTGGGAATAATTATGCCTTTATGCCTTATACTGATGAAGCTTCCCTTGATGATGACACTCATGAGGAAGAAAAAGATGACTTATGGTAAAGGTTCAATGCCATATGTCAAGAGTTTAACTAGTTAAGTAATGATGCTTCCTATCCTAAGAAGTATATGTTTGATGTGTTTTCTAATGAGTCTAACAAGTATGATGTTTAGTGTTCTATTGAGCAAGAAAGAGAAATGTTCATCAAACATCAAAGTGGATGTCTTACTATTATTCAAGAGCTTACAATGATATAGGGGCCTAGTGAAGTCAAGGAAGATTTTATTGTGTTTAAATAATAGTCAATATCTCCATCTAAATTAAATCCATATTCAAAGGTGTTGGATCATAAAGAAGAGAAACTTGATGAGCATATACATTAAGTATACTCTACTCAAGGATAGAACAGAGTTAAAGAAGTTAACATATATTTTAATCTATAGTCTTAGGAATGTAGATAAGATGTGATAGAGGTAAAATAGATTATAGGTCTAATTAAGGTCATTGGAAGGCAAGAGAGAACATCCATGAAGGCTTTAAATAGTCCACTTGTAGACATGAGGAGATCTAAAGGTGGTAAGCTTCTTGATAATCTACATATGTAAGTGGTTAATGATGATCATGTTTCACATCCTAGAATGCCTTCATGGAGTGATAAAAATTAAAGGGGGCCATCATTGAATCTGGGGAATTATGGTAAGATGTTTTCACCCCAAGAGTGAGGCTTTGTAAGTATTAGATTAGGTGTGTGTTTTGTTTTAGTTGTGTGTGTTGTGTTTCATAAGTGTTTTTGAGAACACATGTTTGTTTCCCTTTAGTGTGTTTTGTTTTGTGTGTCTTTCCTTTAGGTTTTTTGTGGTTTCAAAGGTATTTGAGTGTCAAACCTATGTATAGGTGACTCCATGACCCAATGGATAGGATTAGGCTACTAGTCTTCTCATAAAAAGCATACCACCCTTGGGAAATCATCAAGAATGTTGACTATTTTGATCAAAAGTCAAAATAGGTCAATACCATATAGTCCTAAACTTGATGTAGGGGCCTATTGTCATGTTATAGGATGATTCATGGTCTTTTTGATGTTGATTTAATGTGTTATTAGGCTTGATCATGGTTAATTCTAGTCCTAAGTCATTCTATGTCACTTGGGGGTCATTTATGAAGGTGGTATAGTTTTAAAAGGTGTCCAAGTGTTATAAAAATTCTTTAAACATCCAATATTTCAAACCCTGATAGTCCTTTTTATTAATAATTGAGAAACTTGTAAGTGTTAAGTGAAATTAAGAAAATAATTGAAAGAACAGGAGTTTTGGAAGTTGTATGACCTATAGGGGAGTATAACACATGTGGAAACCTCATGTAGTGACACTTAATATTCCCTAAATCCATTTCCATGATTGATCTACTTTTTAAATTAAAAAAATAAGCCAAAACCATTTCTCTTCTCTATCACTCCACTAGGCATACAAAACTATTTAATAGGTCTTCTGATGGTACAACTAATAAAAGAGGTTTTAGGTCAAATTATATTGGTGGTGGATAGTAATATTGGTATAATTCATTTTCATGGTATGATCTATAATAATGGTTGCCTATACTTTATGAACCATTCTTAAGAATTTGATTGTCTCATTCTACTTACTAATCCCAACACCCTATGGGTTTTACTTCTATTTGAGCTAGTTTATACAAATCAATTAATGAATTTGATTCTAGAGGATGTGGACTTCCTTATCTAATGTTTTAAATATTTGGTTTCATGTTTTGAGGTGACTTGATTATTTAAATAGTTTAGGTTGCAAGATGAGAACACCATTGCTAAGTTGAAACATATTTCACCATGCGCATAAGGTCCTTATTTTTTTAATGGTTTCAGAGGAAGGTGTTGTGTGGTGTTTCATGTTTTTTATGACATATTGATATCACTCCTTCTAAATTTTAGTTTTAATGGTTACCTTCATGGATTTACAGTCAAGAATGACCAACATAATCAATTTATTACATGACTATCACACACAATCAACTAAATGAAGTGTTTTACAATGTTGAGAATGTTAATGAGGATGTAATGAAGTTTACCAAGAGGTTTAAAACTTTATCATGACATGAATAGTCAATCCAAAATTTTAAATGACACATGAGAGATTGTGATAGGCAATGTAAACTATACATAGAGCCATACACCATTATTATGAACCTACTATTGTATAAAAGTAGGCTATTAAGCCATTGGCCTTGTCAAGAACTTATCTAGTTATCCAAGTTAGATCTAAACATATTACACTTGACACAAATCTTTACTAATCCTATAATTCTCAACATTTATCACCCAATTGTGATGGCATCAATTCACATAAGGTGCAAGCCTTATGTGCTCACCTAAAGCATAGCAGAGAAAGGATCAGGACCTATGTTGGGCTAGTTGTGCCATAGCACAACTCTATCTCCTAGGGACTTTGGTTATTATAACAATGGATATGGGAATTTCATTAGTATAAGCTATTCTAGTTGAGTATGATTATCTATTGGGCATAAACTTATATGTTTTGGTTTTATAGCTTCATGGGTGAAAGCCTTTGGTTTCCTTGGCTTAGTGTCATTGAGGTGCTTGGAGGGTTCATGGAATTTTTAGATTAAGGTTTTAGGCTTAATTTTTCACTTTGGAATGAGTATCATCATAAGGTATGGGTTATTCCTATACTTAGATCATTTCTATATGGAGTGTTGATGTCATCATATAGTATATAAATGCCATGAATAGGCTAGGCCAAAAACTTGTTACAACTCAATATTCATCATATAAATCTAATTCATTCTAAGCCTATAGCCATAACCATACAACCCAACTAACACTCATTAGATAAAATGCCATTCATCATTAAATAGAGTTCAAATACATAGTATATATCAATAGCAATTGAGTAAATGCTCATCTTAAGGATGTTAAAGGCCTAGAGGCTCATAGGTGAGCTTGGGTAATACAATAAGGATCCTTAAGGGAATCCATACTAAAACCTAATATAAATGGAGAATATAACATTTAGAAGCAATCGTGTAGAGCTTAACTACTCCAAGTTTCATCTCTCACTAACTGGATTAAGCTTGGATTTATAACACTTATGATTATCTTAGTGATAGAGTGAAAGAAGAAAATTGGGGGCTAAAATGGTGTTGGATACAATCATTCAACCAAATCTACTACCCTACTTCCATCATGTTGTGATTATCCCATGTGCCCACTTCATGATGATGCTTGAGTTTGTAGGGAGTTGGTTAGTTGCCTACCAACTGGTACCATAAGATGAAAAAATATCAATCATACAAAGTGATTAGCTCATTCCCAAGTGTCTACTGATTTGGCATGGATCCTATACTTAGATGGATTTGGGACCCAGCATCACCCCATAAAAATTCTTAGTTCATCCTTGGACTATTCTTTCAATACCTTAGGTGCACATAACTTTGGTGCATTCTCCTTTATCTCTACACTAAAGTCCTCAAAGCCCTTGATGGTGAGCTTGAGTTATTCAATGGAACTATCAATATCTTTGGAGAGGTGGAATTAAGAATGATCACATATGTATTGTCTAACTACTTCCTAAAGGACTATCATTTATTTTTCCTTCATCACCCCTTTGTCTAAGATTACTCCCTAATTACAAGCCTTCATTTGTAAAGTGCAAAAGAGTTATTCTAGGTCTTTCTCTTGTGTGTTTATTTGGGCACTCAAGTTATTGACCCATGTTATGATCTATGTGTGCTCATCCTTACTATTAGTGTATACCTTCACCATTAGTTCATCCTTCTCCCCATTTGCCTTTTTGAGGTGTGTGTTTATGACTGACACCTAGTTAGAGAAGTTTCAAGAGATGGCATCGACTGCATATGTGCCCTCTTGGAGTTATATGAAGAGTTCTTCCACCTCTTTGAGATTTATAGCTGACTATTAATTTACTATAGTACAAAGGTCCTCATCTTCTAGAATCAATGTTACCTTCAACTTTGGGAGTATATTCTTTAGTATTATGTATACCTTTTCAACCTCCAAAAAAATTAAAGTGTTAACACCATCCAAGAGGGATGGATTAGCTTCCTCAATGTGTTCCACTAGTTTTTAAAATTTAATCTTCATGTCCTTTACCTCTTTCTCTGATTCTAACATGATCTTCTTCCACTTTGAATCCCTAA
Source organism: Torreya grandis (assembly GCA_037957365.1). Taxonomy (NCBI): domain Eukaryota; kingdom Viridiplantae; phylum Streptophyta; class Pinopsida; order Cupressales; family Taxaceae; genus Torreya; species Torreya grandis. The sequence goes on from JARHVA010003584.1 coordinate 1,531,821, forward strand.
CATTGTTGATAATGTTCTTCTATGCTACTTTGAAGTTTATTCAAATGAGTGCATTGGCTGACTTGACTATATTTATTACGTGGGGGTTTATTAGAAGGGAATCATTCCCTTCTTCTAGTTTATCTATTCCCAATACAACCTTTGAAGACACACTAAAATGAGGCTCATCCATATAACTATCAAAAGTAAAAGATAGTTGTCAGTGCATCCTTGGTGTGGCCATTTTAGGGGGCATGTACTCTAAAATATAGTAGTCCTCATCATTCCACCACTTCTATGCCTTTTCCCTCAGGCTTGTATTGGTTCCCTCTTCTTCAATGATGATGAGCTCCATTTTTTATTCCTCTTTAGCACTAGTGCTTTATTTAATTCCCTCTTTTGAGGTCTCTCCTCCTTTATCCTATAGGGGTTTTTGGACTTTTGCCATTTGTCTTCTTCTTTATTGGCACTAATTTTACCCTCCTATATATGCTAGGTTTCTATTGTTCTCTCTATTTTCTCTTTTAATGCACCAATATTTCCTTCCTTCTCTCTAGGCACTCCTTCACTACTTGGGCACCCCTATGGTGCAGCTTCTTCCACTGTGTTGGTGGGGGTGTTAGGCACCCCTACTAATTTTTCCCTCATGGGTTCCATTCTTGTGGTAACCCTATTTTATTAATTTTCTCTCTTAGCCCTTTCCTCTTAGGCTTCTTTTTATCTATCTTCCTCTTCTTTAATATTATGGTTGTATTTTCCTCATTAGCCTTTATTTCCTTAGCCTCAACCTTATCAATCTCTACATAAGTCATGCCAACTACCCTCATGGCCTCTCTTTTGTAATATATTTCTAATGCCACCTATATATGTTCTTTGTCTCTAGGCACCCCTTCACTACTTGGGCACCCCTGTGGTGCAACTTCTTCCACTATGTTGGTGGGGGTGCTAAGCACCCCTACTGCTTTTTCCCTCATGGGTTCTATTCTTTTGGTAACCCTATTACATTCCTTTTCTCTCTTATCACTTTCCTCTTAGGCATTATTTTTATCTATCTTCCTCTTCTTTATTATTTTGGTTATATTTTCCTCCTCAACCTTTATTTCTTTGGCCTCAGCCTTATCAATCTCTGCCTAGGTCATGCCAATTGCCCTAATGGCCTCTCTTATATCATCTAGCTCCAATGATACCTTTGTATGTTCCTTGTCTCTAGGCACCCCTTCACTACTTTGGCACCCTTGTGGTGTAGCTTATTCCACTATGTTGGTGGGGGTGCTAGGTACCCCTACTGCTTTTTCCCTCATGGGTTCCATTCTTGTGGAAACCCTATTTTATTACTTTTCTCTCTTAACCCTTTCCTCTTAGGCCTTATTTTTATCTTTATTCCTATTTTTTATTATTATGGCTATCTTTTCCTCCTCAACCTTTATTTCCTTGGCCTTAGCCTTATCAATCTCTGCTTAGGTCATGCCAGCTACCCTCATGGCCTCTCTTTTTTTATTTAGCTCTAATGGAACCTCTATATGCTCCTTGTTGATTCCCATTTCCTTCCACTAGATAATCTTTTCCTTATAAGTTTGTGGAGGTTGTGTGGAGGGATATTTTAATTAGGCATTGTGCTCACCTCCTATTTCATCTTTTTTTGTATGATGTATACTTTCATCCCCCCATCTTCTTCCTCTTTTATCTCTTCACTTGCCTTGTTTGCTTCTACTTCCTCAAATGTTTCTTATGCTTCTAACTCTACCAATATTATCATGGGCATTGCCACTAGCCCCTTAGACTTCTTCTTTTTCTTCTCCCTTAGCTTGGGCAAAGTAATCCCTTATGTGAAGTCCACATGATTCTTCTTTGGGGCAGAGGGAGTGGCTTCATCACTAGAGGTGACCTTTAATTTGATTCACTCCTACATCTCCTCAAGTGTCTCCCCTTTATTATTTTAGGGAGACTTATTCAATGCTATCAGTGTCAGTTTATCATTATCACTGATATGGAGGGCAAGTCAACATCCTTCTCTAATCATTCACCTTTCTTCTTCAGCTTCATCTCATAGTAAAACATGTGGATGTGCACAAGTATGACCTATTTTTAAAGGATATGGATGTTAGTATGATCCAAGTCATCCTCCTCATCCTTGGTCCCCTTCTCCCCTTGGTGAACATATTGGTGCCCCAACTTGCTCCATTCCAAATCCATGGTCTTGATTAGGATGTCTAACTATTATATGTTGGGGATTCTTTGAAGTGAATCCTTGAAGTATTTATAAGAGATGGCATAGGGGAGCTTTAGCCATCCATATTTTTTACCATATATGAGCACCAAACACACTACATAGAAGTGTTTCATTATGGTAAAGGTTTCTATCCCAAACATATTTTTAAGGAGCTCCTCAAGAATGTGTCAATCCTTTTTAAATTCCTTGATGCACTGGGTACACCACCCTATGATGTGAGTCTTGTATTTCTGGGAGAAGGCTAGGGGGTAGGTAAAGTTTTTATATTTTAGTTTTTAGAAGTCCTTATGTACCAGGAAGACCCAAAAGTTATCTTCATCAACCTCTAGTACTCAAATCTCCTCCAAGATAATTAGGATTAGAATCAATCCCCACCAAAAGGTCTCCCACACTGTATGACATTCTAGCACATTAATTACCATTTCCTCTAATATGAATTTGGTGATGTTAAATTTAACCCCTATTCTATATGATAGGTGATACACAAGCAAGCCTTTGTGACGTTTGACCATTGACCACTGAGGTAAATTTTTGTACTCACAAGGTGTGCTTCTACCCTTGTTCTAGGGTCCCTAATGTCTTTGATTGGGAATGAAAAACCTCCCTTGTATTACCCTAGGATTTTTCTAACCCTTTTAACTTCAACATCATCCACCATCATCTAGTGGATGCATGTATCAGAGTCTAAGAGCATAAGAATTCTACCTATTAGGCATGTTGATAATCATATGTGACTCTATGAAAAATAGATGTGATCTCCATGGATGTGTGAGAGGAGGAACTATATGAGTTCTTCTAGCTTCTTGAAACATAAAATTTAATATATTTTAGTTACACCAGTGGATGCAAGTTTGTCTTGATGGATACACTGAACAATGTTTTTCTTGATACTATTTTGGCCCCCATGTCCACCATCCATTATTTCACTAGATCTTGTGCATTTCTTGAAGTATGATAGTTATATTCCTTGAGTTGATAGGTGTGTGCAAAGGATTCCCAACTCTCTCCTACCAAGGCCTCCTTAGAAACTACATATCCTAATATGATATTCTTGTGAGTGCCTTTGGATCAACCTTGATGATTATAACTCCTTCCACCATTTGTGCTTTCATTTTCATTAAAGATTATTCTTCTATCATTTGTGCCCTATTTGCATCCTTGTGTGACTATTATGGCCCGGAACTCATGTGTTTCTTCCCCATATTAAATTGGTTGGTGTTGAAGTGTGGTTTATTCATATTATTGAAGCCAATAATTTTTTATGGTACACATCACAGTCTTAATATTTATGACTGTGACCTTGGCTCTCAAGTCTCAATTGCCTTTAATGGTGGCCTTAGTGTCACTCCTATTTTTGTCTACCTAGTTCTTACGCACTTTGTGCCTTATACCCTCTACTCCAATCTCAAAGAGAGAAAAATTCCTCCCTCTATTCACTCATTCACTAGTGGCATCTGTGGGTGCTCAATTTATCACTAAAATAGAATCGTCTTGCTTTAGCTTTGGTTCATTGGTTTGGATTTGGTTTGCTTCTATAAGTTTAAATTAATTTTGAGTTTGTAACCCTAACCAATTATCCCTTTACTACTTTATACACTTAATTTAGATACCAAATTAATTATAGGTGTTTAATGGTCTAGTGGTGCCTAAAATTCTTAAGATTCACCAAAACCCTCAAAATTCATGAAAATATAATGTTATGGATGAATTTAATGCAGATATTTATGCTTCCACCATCACCTCAATTAATTATCCTAATGGTATTTTGATGAAGTGACATGTAGTTCAAACAATCACTTCCCACCTCACTTTGGGTGGATGATAACTTGTCTTGATGATGTTTCTCCTATGCTTTTGTTTACTTTGGAAGACCTTCATCTTATTTATTACAACCTAGACATAGTGCCTCACATGTACATGATTTAGCCTCCACAGTCCCATTTTTTATTCCTGTTGCACTTTGATTCCAAGCATGATTTCCTATCTTAGTCAATTTATCTATGCTTTTGTCTCTTCTTTGGCCTATCCTACCCCATAAAAATTCCTTCCAGTGGTCCTCCAATGAATAACTTTCCAAGTGTCTTACGCATGTATCATCTTATGCACCTTACTTTTATCTTATGCACATGATCATCGTATGCATCTTTCTTTATCACTTGGTATTCTTATTTTCCTATTTTGGTGAGTTATATGCACCCATAAATGTGGGTCTCTAGCTGTAGGTTCTAAAAAAGTAACCTCACTTGATTCACCTAAATAGTATTATGCATGAAAGCATTGAAACAATCATCCTATGGGCCTCATGTCACCTCACTTTATGAATCTTGTACATGAAGATATGACATGCCTTATATCTAAATATGGAAAACTTCTTATGCCCATAACTTATGTATCTAGCCTCAAGTGCTTAGAAAGCATTTGTGCTTGACTCACCTAACTAGATTTATGCATGAAGGTGATGAAGAGTTTTATTGGTAGGCCTCAAAGTGCCACTTATTCTCTCATCACTACAACTACACAACTCAATGCATCATGAACTATTTGGCTTACACTAAAATTTATTATGGTCATATAATACCACCAAATCATGATCAAGGAGATGGTGTTTGATGGTGAAAATGCCATCATATTTCTTATAATGCTTTGCTCAATTTCCATTTGAAATGCCTAGGGAACATCTCACTTGATAATGTGCACAACTTACATGCACTAGTATATAATATATTTTGGATGATATATGGACCTATCCACCTTATCTATCACTTCATTGGGTGTTTGATGTACTTGGAGTCAAAGATAAATACTAATGCTCCTTTAATTATTACTTTGTGATTGATATGCTTGTCATGATAGAGCTTCTAGCATGCATTATCTATCTACTAGCTTCACCTTACCTGGGCATGCACCTCATCTAAGTGATCTAAGTCCTCCAGCTTTGCATTTAATGATTTTTGGTCATCTAATTAACCAATTTACATGATTCACAATCATGGTACCAATAACTCCATCATTAGAATCACCTCAATGCCAAACATGATTTTAAATGGTGTAGGCTTGTTCAAGCACTTGTAGGTTGTGTGATATGCCCATAGAATTGATAACACTGAATCTTCCAAATATTTTTGACCAACATCACATATATTCATGAGGTACATACCCAAGACATTTTTTAATGCCTTATTTATTACATTCACTTTGGGATGATAGAGAATTGTATTATGGTGTGCCACCATGTATTCTATTAGTAGGATCAACACAATTTTATTAATGAAGTGTGTGCCTCTATTGCTAGTCAAGCTTAGTGGGCACCCATAACAAATTACAATGTTTTTCTATATGAACCTTGTTACTTTGGAGGAGATGTAGTTTTTGGTTGGCACAAACTTAACCCACTTGGTGAAATAGTCAGTGGATACTAGAATGTATCTCATGCCTATGCACCTTGTTATTTAGGATTAATTGTTTCAAAAAATTCAATGGCCCATTTCTAAAATGGTACCTTGTCAATAATGGGGACAAGAGGCATCTCATCCTAGTGTTTGGGCTTCCTTATGTGCTAGCATATATTTCATACCTTGGCACAATATTTTTCATCTTGAAATAGACTTGGCCGCCATAATTCTGATTGCAATACCTTGTGAACCATTTCATCTCCCACATAATAGCATCCTTCTAGCCCTCTATGCATATCATGTAAAATGGAGTCACTTTCATGTTCTAAGACACATTATCAAAGGATTTCGTCTTGGCTTAATTTGTATAATTCCCCATTAATGAGCTAAAAAGGGGTAACACAAATTGTGAGTTGTTTCTTTTCATTGGTTATCATTATTTGGGGTGTCGATCTAGATGCTATAAAATCCTTTATCTCCACCAAGTACTCAAGGGTGCACTAGACTCTATAGATTTATTCATCTGACATATCATCCTTAATAGGCACTTTTACATTTCTAGAGTTGATACATGATAAATGGTCTAGGTTTGAGATCTATTTTCCAAGATTGATGATAACAAAGAACTAGAATTATTGAAACAAAACTATCCATCTACAAATGTACCTATGGAGAATGGGATTATTAATAAGGTAATAAAGTGCCATTTGGTCTATGAAGAAGATGAATGGAGTCATTAATAAGTATTATCTAAATTTTTGTAAGGTTTACACCATGGAAAGTGCCTCACTCTCAGTTGTGGTATAGTTTTTCTCTACCTTCATCAATTTCCTACTAACGAAGGAGATGGAGTGATCCATTTTATCTTCTCTAGGTTACACCAAGATTATGCCAATTGTATATCTAGATGCATTGACATGGATGTGGAGTGTTGTCATCAAGTCAAGAAATTGTAAAATAGGCATGCTGGCCAATTTGAGATTCAAAGTTTTAAGGGAATCTTCTTGCATTTTGTCCCAATAAAATGGGCCATCCTTATGCAATATCCCTTCTAGCATATCTAAAATATTTGCATAGATCCTTATAAAATTTTCATAATAACTAGAGTGGCCAAGAAAGGCGTGAATGTCTTTCTATGTGGGAAGAGTCTGGAGCTAAATGATTATCATAATATTCATTATATCGATGAGTAGACCATATTTATAGATGATGTGCCTAAGTAAGGTTACAAATGGTATCAAAAAAATTCACTTATTTAGGTTAAAGGATATCTAAATTTGTCTACACCTTTCAAACATTAGGTTTAATTTAGCATAATGGTCCTTCATGAGACCATACATTATCCAGTCATCTAGGTATACTTAGAAGAAATTGTGGATGAAGTCTTCAAACATGGTGATCACCAATATAGAGACCATGAATGGCATGATATTGAGTCCAAAGGGCATCAAATTATAAGAAATATATCCCTATTTATTTATAAATGTTGTTTTGGGCTTCTCTTCCTCCTTAATCTGGACTTGATGGTATTTAGAGAACCCATCAGTGAAGGTGTAGATCTCATAGTTTGTGATGTTGTTTAGGACTTCATCGATGAATAGATTTGGGAAGAGGTCAATGATGCAGGTAGCATTCAATATTATATAATTGATGTAAATGTGAAATTTCACATCCATCTTGATGCTAATCACCATTGGGCTTACCCACTCAGACTCTTACATAGGGTAAATGACCCCTGTAACCAACATCACATCAATCTCTATCTTAAGCTTGGCATGAAGGTTAGGATTTATCTTGTAGGAGTGATTATTGACTAGTATTATGCCATCAATTATCTTTATGTTCATATTATAAAGGGATGGGTGGGAAATAAGTCTTGTAATTCTTTTAGGAGATCTAAAATTCATGCCAGTTTTGTGTTAGACTAATAGGTGCCCAGAATAGTCATCTTTGGTACTCCTTTTGTGATGATGTCTACCTTGATGGTCTTTAGTGATGTATAGTAGGGTTAATTATTTACATGGTGTGATTCATCAAATTTCTAAGTTCCCTCAATTGTCTCTATGCAAAGATGAGTCAGTTCTTCTTCACCCAGAGTACTATGATCTATTTGGTGTATGGGCTTCCTTTTACTTATCAGGGTTTTCCAGTAGCACTCCTTCCAAGTTTCATCATCTTCTTCTCTAAGTTTATATTAAGTGTTTGTTCCTCAAATAAAGTCAAGATAATCAGCCCTCTCTCTTAAAACATGTCTTTTAAGCACTCCTCAAGGATTTTGGTGTCCTCAATCATTGCCCTCTGAATTAATTGCAATAGTTCAATCAACTCCAAGTTCTATGAAGAAAATAAAAAGGTGTGCATAAACATCTCCTTAAGGTAATCCCAATAATTTGTTTCATAGTGACTCTTATTGAAAACATACCATGCTCATACCCATGTCTTCAAATTTTTATAGAAGGCATGTACCTATAAGTTCTTTGGGGTAGTTGTATCATAATCAGTCTATGTCTCTTCACATAAGTGTACATGTGTTATGGGATCATAATCAGCAGAGTATATTGATATATAAAATTCCTCATTAATTCTCTTAAATCTAGTGTAAATGGATATTTCCACTTCTTACTAGGTTGACAAGTTAGACTTTTACACTACCCACCAACAAGTGGTAGTGCTTTTCAATGTATACACTAGTATGCCAATTTTGGCTATTTATTGAGGGATGCATGATTTGAGATCACATACATAATTTTCCACTAGGTTGTTCCCTTTAAATTTTGGGAGAACCACAATTTTACCTTTTCTTAGGTGGAGTACCTTCTTTCCTTTCTTCTTATCATAAGGGACCCATCATTTTAGAGTGTGATCAATATAGACCCAACAAATCCTCACAAGTTTTGATGCCTTTGAATGCACAAAGTGATACCTATGACCATTTGCCTCATAAGCTTCTTTAATAGATCAGTTGTAAGAAACATTGGTGGTATCTAAGGTTGATTGTCCATCTTCCCAAGAGAGAAATCCTTGATTAATGGGGTTATGATTCTTGACACATTGTATCACGATGTTATATATATGGTTGATCTCATCCCCAAGATCAATGCTCTCTACATATGAGGTCTTTGGTCACTTTAGAGGGGAATCACTACCCTTTCCTTGCCATTTTAAAAGGTCATATATCACTTCTTGAATAACATATCAACATTATTTTCATAGCACCATGTCCTTCCTAAAAGTGTTGGATAGTTTTCTTGTTCACCCAACTTGATTACCTCAAAGTCAATGTGGAATTTGATGCCCATAATATCTATAATGGCACCCTTTAGAATTATAATCAGTTTTGCTCAGGTCTTGTTGACCATAAAGAGTACATGGGGAGAAGGCCTCACTACTAGCCAACCCATTTTTTTCCATGCATTTTTAGTCAGGATATTGACCTTGGCACCTGTCTTGATAATGACCTCATAGATGGACCATCCATCGATGGTGGCATTCACCAGTTCTTTGTCGTACTCTATGTTTTGGGTATGCCTAACCTCTTACACCCTTTTCATGTATGGTGTAGAAAATTAAATTGACTAATACCCTACATTTTTAAAAAGTAAGCTCTTTAATAGAGGAAACATCACTTCTATTTTTAAGAGGTGCAAGATCTTCATAATTATTGTACTTCAACCTTATGATCATCCTACTTATTGTGAAAGGTGGTAGCATGTGCCTTTAGGTCTCACACTAGTTGGGGCTTTCCTTACAAGTTATATATCACACTCATAGTGTATTTTAATACATATTTTGGCATATAAGCTCTAGATAAGGCACAACTTTGGGTTTAATCTACGTTATGCACTTAGTGCATCTCAACTCTCCATATTCTGAGAACAACTATGGTACTGGCATAAGTAGAGGTTGAGTGGTGAGTCCACTCTAATTAGTTGCTTATACTTTTATTGTCTCCATGTATATTGGTTACACCTTTGGAGTCCATTTTTCTACTTTAGGATCATTCTTGATCATCCCTACACCCTTATTTGTCTTGGGCCTTCCTTAGGTCAATTTTTTGTACAAGTTAGGGAATTCCTTGACCTTGTGTATTCCTCAATAATACCCACACATTGGATTCATAGGTAATTCATGTTGATAGTGCTCAATTGAACCACACTTGTAACATAATCATGGTGAGAACCTTCCTCCACCACATCTACTACCTCACCCTTGAATGCCTCTTTGCATCCCATATCCTGCATTCTATTGATCATAGCCCTTATTTCCTTTAGATCCCTACCCTTTTGTTGCTACCATTACTTGATGTGTGTCTTTCCTCATGTTTTCAAGCATCACATTGATGAAATTATAATCAATCATGGTATGAGTATAAGCATCACATAATTAGAAATAGGTGTTTATGTTAACTTGATTAGAATATTACAACAAAGGATAGTTGTGAACATCATGTGCCTTATGAAAAACCTAAAAGCTAAGAATCAATGTACATACATTCCTTTGAGGGTAGTTATTCATATTATAGCCTTTAATCTCATATTTGGCACACTATAATCCACTTTAAGCATCTTGTGATGAACTAGTGGTCAACTTCTTTATTTAAGAGGACATAAACACAATTTATGCCTCCATGAAAGGGTTATTTCTTATGTTGACACTCTTGACTACCTCAGCCTTGAGAGTAAATTCAAGCACTTCATGAGGTTATATTAATGTTTTCATGGATAGAGCACTTTTTAATGGTATTAACAATCCCCAAATGAACCATTGCACATATTGTGAGGGGTGAATATCATAAGGGATCTTGGAAAGAAGAGTTTTCAATATAGCTTCATATAGGTACACACTCTCTAATAATCCTTGGTTAATCTCTTTGAGTTTAGTGATACTCTATTGTTCAAACTTAGGTATGTCAAAATCCTTCAATAATATTTCCTTTAGGGTGTTGTAATCAACCATATCCTAGTTAGGATCAAATTCACTATACTAAGTATGGGCACAATCAAGTAAAGTTATCATGAACTAGGTTTCCTTTCACTTAGACTCGGTTATACCCCAAGTGTGCCATTATAGTTCACACTTAAGCACATGATATTTGGCATTAACTATGCCACAATACTCATGTAGATGCATGGCCATCTTGTAATAAATCTAGGGTAAGTGATTAGTTAGTATCTGAAGTGTTTATCCCATGGTACTTATTTTAATGGTGGTCCTCCAATACCTCTAACCACTGGGCCAAGTGTTAGTCCTATTGTTACTATTATTTTCATAAATGATGATGGCACTGTACTATTGATTAGTAGAATTGGGCCACTTACTGTAGGCTATTACCTAGGCTATATAGCTGACATTAGTTAGACTAGAATACATTTGCTCGTGTTCTATTTGGTCAATCTATTACCCCAAGGTTTATAGGTATCCTTACTTCGCTCTTCATAAGGAACAACTTATTAAATCACAAAATTATAGTTCAAGTCTATAAAATGGTCAAATTCTAGGTTAACAATGAGGTTAGTTATTAATATTTTGTCTTCCTATAAGGGATCTAGTATATGAGCTTTTAATATAGGTTTAATAGGGGTAGGTGCATCTCATACATCCCCAATGGTCAAATTCTTTAGGGACCCTACTCACTCTTCAACTTTTAATTTTGGAGTTTATTCTATAAATTCAAGGTTTCCCTCCTCTTGGTGCTACTACAATTCAAGATATCCTTCCCCATGCCCCTCACACTCACTATATGTTCTCTCAACACTTTCAATTTTTATATATTCCATCAACCTATGCCTCTTGTTATAAGCCTATCTCCTAAGTTTTTAGGTGTCAAATTGATCATCCCCTTCAATTATGCTTCACCTACACATCCCCTTATTTCCTATTGCACTTCCCCATATGTGAGAAGAATTTAGCCTTCCATTATCATGGTTTTAAATCCATAATCCACCATTAACTTCTTAAGTTTGGTTCCAAAATATCTTATAAATGTGCCTTTAGGTTCACACAAGAATTGATATTCTACTTCTTCATAGCAGGAGTATGTTGAAACTACAAATTCAAACACATAGATATTTAGGACCCCTTGACACCATTGATCTATAGCTCTATTCCAAGTGGAATGTAATTTCTAAATCCTATCTAGGCACTATTTTTTCCATTTAAATCACTATCTATAGCTTCAAATTCTATGCATTACATAACTAGCCAACCATTGGTACACCTATTCAGGTAGTTTGAAAAAGAAAACCTCTTATAGAGCATCATACAGATGGGTCTAGACCCACTTCCTTAGTTTATATCCTATATAAGTTGGATGCCACATCACAAATTTGTCTTCCACTTGTTCTAACCCACACTCAATGTTCTTAAGGGATAATTGGAGCATCATTTTGGTGTACTATTATAGAAGAAAACATAATATAGGTCCTAAAAATGGAACCAAATTGTTTTAAAAAAGTAGGCTATTAACTCATTAGCCTTATCAAGAACTTATATGGTTATCCATGCCAAATCTAGACTTATTACAATTGGCACAAACCTTGACTAATCCTTTAGTGCTCAACATTTATCACTTGACTATGTAGGCATCAATTCACATAAGGCACAAACGTTATGCACTCACATGAAGCATATCAAAGAAAGGATTAAGGATCACATTTGGATAGTCATGCCATGGTGTAACTCTATGTTCTAAGGACGTTAGTTATTATGACAATAACAATGGGAAGTTCATTAGTGCAAGCCATTTTAGGGGGAATCTAACTGTCTTTTAGGCACAAGCCTATATGATGTGTTTTTATATATTCATGGGCACAGACCTTTAGTTTCCTTAGCTTATCATCATTCAAGTGCTTGGAGGGTTCAATGGAGTACCCAGATGAATGACTTAGGCTTAGGCTCACACTTTAGCAAAGGTATCATTATGAGGTGTGGTGTCATTCCTATACTTAAATCATTTATATATAGAGTGTTGATGTCATCATACACTAAATAAATTCCATGAATCAAGTAGATGAAAAACTTTCAATAATTCAATATTCATAATATAAAGTTAAGCATTACAAATATTGAAAACATTGCACAAATAATTCTCATTCTAATCCTATAACCATAACCATGGAACCAGACTAACACTCATTAGATGTAATGTCATTCATCATTAAAAAAAGTTCAAATACATAGTATATATCAATAAAATTTGATAAAATGCTTATCCTAAAATTTTTAAAGGCCTAGAGTCTCATAGGTAAGCTTAGGCACTATAATGAGGAGCCTTAGGGGTGTCTATGCTAAAACCTAAGCTAAATAGTATAACATTAAAAACAATCCTACAAAGCTTCACTACTCCAACTCACCTCTATTGCTAATAGGATTAATATTGGCTTTATAGCGCTTAGGATTATCTTAGTGTTAGGGTGAAAGGAGCATGATGGGGGTTAAGCTAGCACTAGATACAATCATTCTTCTAGATCCACTACCCTACTTCCATCATGTTGTAATTGTCTCATGTGTCTAGTCCCTGATGATTCTTGAGTTAATTAGGATTCAGTTAAGCACATAATAACTAACACCACAAGATAACAAAAAAAAATCATACAAAGTGATTTCCTTATGCCCAAGTGTCTATTGAGTTGGCATATATCCTATACTTAGATGGATTTTGGGCCCAACACCTATAGGTTCCATACATGGGATAATCACATTAAGATGAAGCATTTGAATTGGTTTCAATACCTTTAATGTTGTAAATATTCATTTGAACACATTGACATGGTCTAAGACAAGTTATAAGGCCATACCATATGCACATTTCTCATGCCTCTACTCACTACCCTATATACTGAAATGTCCACCTATAGGTGGCTCTCACAAAGACATGAAGGTGTTGTATAAGGAGTGTTTAAACATGTTTTGAGACCTTCATGAAGTTTGTGGAGTTAGAAAAAGTCATGAAAATCATGTTTGGAAATATATAATGGTAGATAGATATAAGGAGTTATATTCACAAGTGGAGAGGAGGATTAGGGACAAGTTTCCTTATAAAATCCAAAATAGAAACCTAACCATTTTTGGAGCTATCATAGAATAGTGTAATAGGAGGTTTAGACAGATTATAAGTGTTCCATCATGAATCCTTCATATAGGGTAGTATATTTCAAAATATATTGAGTGATTTTGTGAATAGGGTTCCATTTTGTAAGGCTTCAGATCTATGCATTTGTTCATTATAGGTTTTTAGTGTTTAATACAGTGTTAGAACTCCAAATGATGTTCTAGTCTTAATTCTAATAAGAAAGAGCATGTTTTCATAGAAATTGATTAGATTTAGGTGAGAAGTATAATAGTGCCTCAAAGGACATCAAATAAATTTGAAATATAAGTTTGTGACTTGCATCACCACCTAAGGCGCCTTGCTCTCAGAAAACTTACCTATAATTGACTATAGGTAACTACTTGTAAGTTCATAGGTGAACCTTGGTGATTGGTTCAGAAAACATAAACACATATAGGTTAGATTTGTTTACAATAATCCAAAGGTATCCTAGACCATGTAACACATGTTTCAAGAGATTAAATACAACCTACAGGACCTCTGCTACCCCAAAATGGTCAACTATAGTTGATTGTAGTTGATAGTGGGCTAGAACATAGTGATTTGGAGGATAGCTTAGCATAAGTATGATGAGATGAGTTAAAATGAATTAGAATTGATCATAGAGGATCTCAATAATGTCTCAAATAATGAAACAAGGACTAACCCTATAGTTCACACCTACAAGTAGGTATATTTTTTGAGGAAATACATAGTCACACTTGAATGTCAATTTGGCCTTGTCATGAAAAAGATATGGATTGAAGTGTTTGTAAAATTTGAGTGTTTATATACATTAAAAAAGATTAATAGTGGTTATATTCACTTCATAATACTCTCACATAGTATAAACAGGGCATGGAAGGGTTCTCAAAAATAAACTATAGTCCATACTTAGATCCTGCACATAGTCAACATTATAAAGGTTTATCTTAGGTTTTAGAAGGTTTATAGGTGCCAATGATATGATCCAAAATATAAATTGAGTATATAATGTCCCCATCACATAATTAAACCTCTCATATACTATTTTTTTCTAATATAATTGGGGATATTCCCTTTATTCTATCTTAGATAGAGGACACTCCTAGAGAGGTGTAACTTGTAGGTTTAAGAAGCTAAGGGAAAAGAAATAGATTAAAGCCTTGTAAAACATTTTAAGGAGATAAAAAAAGTTGTGTGGGGCATGGATTAACATATAAAGTAGCTAATAAGTTCAATAACATGATAGGGTAGCCTAAATACACATAGACATAGTCAAGTTGACTAGGCGTACACTAAGCTTAAAGCCCTCAAGGGGGTCTAATCCTACTTCTAGCATTAGATGAGTCTTCTAATATACTTAAATAATTTCATAGGAGGTTATAATACATGTCAAATCCTTAAAATTGAAAATAAGACCATATAAAATCCATATCTTGGCTCAAACTAACTCAAGCCTACATAGAATGAAGAGAGATGCTCAAAAAGACAAACTTAGGAGCTCATGTGTGTATGGACATATAACATGGGAGTTTTAGGAGTTGGGATAAGTTGAAGATGGAAATAATCTTGTACTTTGTGTAATTTATTCATAGGTTGAATGTCAAACCTTTATGAATAAATGGTGAGGTTTAGAAACCTCTAAAACACTTACTAAGGAACCGATTGGAAATACGAATAAGAAGAGACATCCATGAGGGATATAATGAGAAATAAAGTGATTGGATCTTGTAGAGGACTCATTAGAAATACTTCTTATCAATATATCTTCCACCTAATTATATGGATAGGGTGTAAAATGGCCTTTCTTTAATGTTTTTAGTGTTTTATAGGTACATAAAGGTTTCAAAGGATGAATTTCACTTTAGGAGGAATAATGGGACCTAATATAATCCATCATGTTGATTTATCATGTCATATAATCACTTAAGTAACTCTACAAGTACCTTCATCTCAACCAATCCAAATTGTCATAGTGAACAAAAAATGATCACCAAATGAGAAGGTGAAAATTGCAAGTGGAAGGCCTTTTAAGTTCTAATTGATGAACCTAAAGACATGAGGATTATTGAAAAGTTTTGTACACTCCCTTGTATGGATTGGATTGGGAAATTGAAGGACATCTTCATGCCAACTATGAAGGGTGAGTGAAAGAGGAGTGATTATGACTATAAGCAGTGAAAACACTTATCCAGAAGAATACTAATGATTAAGGACAAATCTAATGCATGTTGTATCATTTTTATAACCCTCCCTCATAGTTCATTGATCTCGTCTATCCCTAGTCTACTATGGAGCACTCAAAGGGGGCCAAATGATGAAGGTAGTTTTTAAGGAACAATTTGAAGAGTCCTATGCCACATTTAAGGAGTTTATTGCCTTTGAAGGACATTTATCCAAGTAAAAATTACATGGTATATTATATATTAATTTTATTGAAAATTTAACTCCCTCTCTTAGCTTGATAATTGGTTTAGTGACTCTTTGACTTCATTCTCTTGTCTCCTCTCTCAAATTCTATAAGTACTAACCTATTTAGCTCTTGTAAAATAATTCCACGCCATGTATGGTGAAGCCCTCCTAGTTTGATGGTATAATTTGGCTTTTAATAGTAAAATAAATATGGTTTTGAATTCATGAACATTTTTTCTAAGTGTGTGAAGTGATGAATGGTGAAGTTTAGTGATAAGTTCTATCATTTCTTGTCCTTATCCTTTCATGTTTATGCAATAGTTCTCATTCTAATAGGTCATTTAGAGTTTAGTAGTGTATGAGGCTCATTTAAAGTGTAAAAGTGTCCTTAGATATATAAATCTCATCTATGGTATAACTACCTTGAGTTGTCTCATGTATATCACCTATATATTGAAACATTTATGTTAGATCATCTTAAGATTTTGAGGCTGGTTTGTAGGTTTTGTTCTTAGTGAAAGAAGTATGATATCATTGTGTATATATATATGGTGTATCACCCACTTAGATTATATTTATTTCATGTTTAATTGTATCCCTTTTCCCACAAACAAATAGTTAGTGTAGGTTATAAGAAATTCAAGGTGAATTCATGGAGCTAACCCTTAAACCTAGAAGTCTACTTCTACTATAGGTAAACCCACATAGCTAGAAGTGTTCCCATGTTGCCAAAATTTGGAGAAGGCTTGAAAAACCTCATCTAGGGTGAAATATTTGGTGACAACATTATATATTTATGATTTTAAATAAATTTTCATAAATATTTATTCTTAAAATTATGACCAAGTGACATGTAAATAATAATAGAGAAACATAAATCTCTAGAAGACTACATATGAGATGGTATAGTGAGATAATGATGCCACTATGATTAAATAATATCATATCTACTTATAATCAACATTGTATTGACAATAATTATAAATTAATTACTTAAAATGAAAATTATTCTATAAAGTGAAGGTATAAGGTATGATGACCCCATAACTATAGATCATGATATAATGATCTAAAATTAAGGGTAGTACTATTTAGATCCTTCACATGCATCAAGTACATGAATATTGAGTTGCATCTTAAAATTACATAGGCACAGTCCAAATTCTAAAATCTATTTAAACCAAGACCATTACTTGAATTAGATAGAAAACATTTATGAACCTAACTTAGAATAAATTATTATTTGATTAACAATGATATCCTAAGTAACTAACTCATCCAACCCAAGCTCAAAGAAGAGAAAGTTGACTAACCTAGACTATATTGGCTTTTCATGGATGTCAAACATTTAGGTAGGATAAGGATACTTAGGTGGTCTTATTTAGAACGTGTTTACTACCATGCAAGCTTGGATATATCACTATGGAGCGCATATCAATACACATAGAATTGTATAAGGATATATCTAGGGAAATAATCTTCCCTATAGAATATTCTATGGGTAACTACCCTATCTAAAGGTTTCATACATGTGAACATGGTAATAGGTTATGGAATACCAATCTTTAGGTCATAAACTAGTTTACTTTCCACTATGAATTCTGAAATAAAGGATGCTCAAAAAAATTGGTGGGGTTATTTCACCTGCTATCAAAGTGTACGCTAAGTCATCGATTTTAAATATAATATAACTTAAAAGAATTTATTTCTAGACTATGCCTACAAAATTAATTAGTGGATTCTTAGTAAAATGGTTAAGACTAGTGCTAGTGACAATCAGGTTGATAATGACCAACGAATTCATAGATCAATCTTAAGAGGTTGAGATGAAGGTAGAGGTAGAAGTTGAGGTAGGGACCGTATGACTAAAAACCCAAACCAAATCAAGAATGAGCCTATTTCCCATAATGATAATAACAAAAATGAAGCACCAAATTGTAATGTGGCTCAAAATAACCCAATTAATAAGAAAAAAGAGATATTTCATGGGATATTATTTGTTTTGAATGCCATTCAAGGAAAAATCAAACATCAAGAGTAGATGCTAAATAATCTTAAAGGTGGTACTCATGAAGAAGTCCCTCACTTAAGATCTAGACACATGGGGGAACAAGAACTCTAGGAATTACCTATAAGAATAATATAACCCAATATTAAATAGCTTAAAAATATTCCCCCACCTACTTTTTTATGCGAGGAATCAAGAGATGCAACTGATGCATGGCTCATCAATTTACAAAAATATTTTAACTTTCATAACATGCCCTCAAATGTGAAGTCAAGGGTTTTTGTCTATCACTTCAATGTTTATACTTCCCTATGGTGGAAATATATTTGTGCCTTGGAGGGATATCAGCCTATGACCCTCACTTAGCCAATTTTTAGAAACCATTTTAGGAAAGGTACTTAAGTGCAAACTTTAAGGGGTAGAATATAACATTTTTTTAGTTGCTGAAGCAAGAAAATATGTTTGTCCTTAACTTTTAAAATATTTTTTTGAATATGATACATTATGTAGACTACATGAATGATGAAGAGATAAATATCACCAAGTTCAAGTTATGACTAGAAGAAATATTGATGTATGACGTTAATATGACTAATCATAAGACATTGGAAGTAGCTATAAAGTCGACCCATAGGGTAAAAGAGAAAGAAAAGTCTCAAGAAAAATTGAGACAAGACTTCAAGATGAATAAGTAGTAGTGAAAGGCTAGAAACCCACCTCCTCCATCAAAAATATTAAATAAATTAGCCAAAATTGTGAGGTCCAAGGGAAAAACATGAATTTCAATCGATTCCAAGGTCAAATAAAGAATTTTAAAACCTAGAGCAAATCTAAAAATGAGTCCTTTAGGAAGGAAAAACAAAAAAATAACCAACATGGAATAGCCATAGGGAAAACACTATTTTTGTAGGACCCCAAAGGACAATGGTATGTCAGGACTCATTTGATAACCACTACCATAAGGACTACCCAAAGCTGCAATTGGGACAACCAATAGACCATAAAGTATATGTTACAATACATAATTGGAATGAAAATTTTCAAGTTACTCTGATTGAGATTAGAGGTAATATTTATGGAAATTTTTTAGCTATTTTAATTTATTCAAGTGCTACAAAAAACTTTATTTCACCTTCTATAGTGAATAAATGCAATATGAAATCTAAGACATTGAGAGAAGGATGGGAAGTTGAGTTAAATACTAACAAGAGGGTGTCTATCCAAGAATTCTAGGATAAAATTGAACATGATATGGTCCCCTTAATGATAAAGTTAAAGCCATTTTTAACACCCTTAGGCTCTTATTACATTATATTAGGCATAGATTAACTACAGCAACACCATGCAACACTTGATTACTCTCAAAAAATGATGTAATGCAATGATGAGAAAGGATTTTTAAAAAAAAAAAATACAAAGTTTTAAAGAGCCAAAAATGCTTTCAATCCTCTAATTAAAAATGGATACTTGAAAAAGATGTAAGATCTATGTAGTATAACTATAGGAACTTCCCAAGGAAGAACCATCTTATGTTGATTTTCCTATCTTCCTAGAATTTTTGGATGTTTTCCTTAAAAAATTACCTATTTTGACACCAAAATAAGAATTTGAGTTCTCAATTGAGATTATGTCAAGGGTTTGCCATGCATCAAAATCTTCTTATCAAATGAATTACTTAGATTTTCAAGAATTGAAAGTTTAATTATAATAACTTTTATCTAGTGAAAGGATTCAACCAATCATGTCACTTTCAGGTGCTTTGGTGGTATTTGTAAGAAATAAGGATGGAATTTTAAAGTTGTGCATTAATTATTATATGCTCAATAAAGTGATAATCAAAAAAAAATCTACTACCCCAAATTGATGATTTGTTCGATCAGATGAAGGACCCAACAATCATTATAAAAATTACTCTTAGATCAAATTACCATCAATTAAGGATTGAAGAGGAAGATATATTTAAAATTAACTTCCAAATTTTATATGGACACTACAAGTTCAATTTTTTACCATTTGTCCCTACCAATGCACATTTAACATTCGTGAATCTAATAAATAGTAGTTTTATTGTCTTTTTAGACAAGTTTGTACTAGTGTTTTTTGATGACATACTTATTCACTCCAAGAATGAAGTTAAATGTGATCAACATTTATGGTTAGTTTTGAAATATTGAGACAATATAAGTTATTTTCAAAGATGTTTAAATGTGTCTTCTACCAATCATAAATACATTACTTGGGACATGTTATTTTCATGAAAGGCATAGTAGTGGACCCGATAAAAGTTTAATCCATTCAAGAGTGGCTTACTCCATATAACATACATGAAGTATGTAACTTTATGGGCTAAACTATCTACTATTGATGATTTTTGGAAAATTTCTCTTGCCTATCCAACCCCATTACATCCTTGTAGCACAAGGTAAGAAAATTTATATCGACACCTCAGTGCTAATAGGCTTTTATAAGGATCAAAGAGATGTTAAAAATTACCACTATTTTGATTAAATATGATACAAATGGTCATTTTAAGGTTTTTTCTAACACTTATAAATAAATCTTTGACAACATATTGACCCAAGATGGTAAAGTGGTGGCTTATGAATCTAACGGGCTTAAGGAAATTGAAAATAATGATCCCATGCATGATTTAGAACTTGCTACCATAGTTCATACATTAAAATAGTGGAATAATTTTATGATAAGCAAACATTTCAAGATGAAATCTGATCACCATAGGCTAGAACATCTTTTCTTATAATATGACTTGAATGCTCACCAACATAGATGGCTAAAATTTATTAGTAATTTTTACATGGAGATCACTTATGTGAAAGGTAAGAAAAATCATGTGGTTGGTACACTCAACAGGTGTACATACCTTATTACCTTTTCTATGTTACAAGGAAATTTTAGGAATGATGTCCTACAATAGTAGATTATTGGTAATTACTACCAAAAAGTAAGTGTAGTATTAGTTGATGAGTATTTGGAAAAAAGTTTTGATTTTTTTTAAAAAAAAAATTAGATGGCCATGTAAGGCATCAAAAAATATTTTTATACATGAAATGGGTGATCTACACAATATTATACCACAATAATTGCATACATCACCCCATTTTACCCATCTATGGGTTACTAAGATGATTCATGGGCTAAAAAGGCTCTATTTTTGGCCTGGTCTATAGAAAGATGCTAATTTTATGGGAAGGTGCCTAGAATTTTAACGTGTGAATGATATAAACATTACCATCATAGTATTATATTATACCCACATGACATACCAAGAGATAAATGGGAAGTGGTTTAACTCAATTTTATTGCAAGATTTCCTAAATCATATAGCCATCATGACACTATAATGGTAATAATTGACAAGGCAACTAAAGTTGCTCACTTTATTATTGTAAATTTGATTAATGATGATGTTGTTTTTGCTAGACACTTTTTAAAAGAAGTGATTTTATTGTAAGGTATTCTAAAATTCATTATCTAAGATAGAGATAAGTTATTCATATCAAGGTTCTATTGAACATTGACCATAGTCTTTGACACTTGATTAATTTTAGTTCTTTGTACCACTTAAAAATAGATAGACAAACTAAAAGACTGAACTAAGTAGTCAAATACATGTTGCACATGTATTTTATTAATAAATAAACCAAGTGGGAAGATTATCTCCATTTATTTGAGTTTTCCTAATAAATCTTATCATTGTGTAATTAAAATGGCTCCTTTTGAAACCTTGTATGGATAAAAAAATGTAGAAATCCACTTGGTTGGGATAGTCTAGAAAATTGGATCATTACTGGTCCAAAATTTTGATTGGAATATTATGAGCAAATGGAAATAATATGCCAAAATTTGAAGGCCTCTTTTGATTGTAAAAAAAATCATGTTAATCGGAATAGAATGCCTCATAATTTCACTATTGAATGGAGTTTTTTTGCATGTAAGGCCACATAAAATTTACATCAAGTTTGGAAAAAACTCCAAGCTAGTTCCTCACTTTCTTGGCCCATTCAAAATATTGGACAAGTCATCCATGTTGCCTAACAGATGGCTTTTCCTCTTTTTCTATCAATAATACATGATGTATTCCATAATGCATTTCTAATAAAATGTGTACCTA
This sequence comes from Torreya grandis, assembly GCA_037957365.1. Classification (NCBI taxonomy): domain Eukaryota; kingdom Viridiplantae; phylum Streptophyta; class Pinopsida; order Cupressales; family Taxaceae; genus Torreya; species Torreya grandis. The sequence goes on from JARHVA010003584.1 coordinate 1,554,045, forward strand.
ATCCATCTCATGTGTTGGATTGGAAAATTTACAGGTTTGGAAGAGGAAAAGATGTATCTATAACTAGTAAAAATCCCAGGTCATTACAACATTAAGTTAAGAAATTGAGAAATCCAATAGTTTTCTATATAATGAGACGCACTAAGTACCATAAATTCCACTTGGGAGGATACATTGATGTTTAAAAATCATTATGCCTAATTATTTTGATTTATCACTAGGATGAGTCCTCTTTATAGGGAGGAGGATGTTATAACCCCACCTACATATTATATTTATATATTATTATGCCTAGTATCAACATACTTTTACACTATTTAGCACTAGTTGGAAATGTTATTTTAATGTTTTTTAGATACTAGAAAAAAATATTATAGCTAGAGTTTATTTTTATAAATGAATTATTTTGTCCTCGTATTAAATTTTTCATAATGCTATTTAGTTTATAGTTTCATACAATTATATATTATAGGTATTGTTCATGCCATTTATGGATATAAGTACAAATTAAATAAGCTAGGCTAGAGATGGATTATGACTTGTCTATGAAGCATTCTACTATCTTCACTTTATAAGTTTTATTAAATGTAATATTATTTATGTGTGTCAATTTAGATATGTTATTTTATGGTCACTTTGGTGGTTATTTTTATCTTATTATCAATGGATTCTTGTTCAAATCTTGAATGAGCCTAGGCAATGTTGGCTCCTTGCTTAGCTGGTTTGGTGTCATGACTTCAAGTCTCTTGGTTGAATATGGAATTGTTATTATTTATTTATTTATTTATTTATTTATTTATCTATCTTATTAGATTAATATTGTTTCTTCAATGGATATACATTGAAATTGCTTCTAAACCCCCCCTCTCTCATCACTCCCCCCATCCAAACTCCTAACAAAGGGGCCCTAATTGATTTTATCTAATTTGAATTAGTAATAATTTATTATTTTGAAAAAAATAAAATATTTTCCATAATCACCATGGTGCATGGGATTCTGACCCAAAAAATATATATTTTAAACTATCATTGCAATTTATTTTGGTCTTGGAAATTTTTTTATGAAGCTAAGGTCTTGCGTGAATCAGTAGGATATTATCTTGACCCCCAATGACACTTTATTTTGAATAGGTTGATGGCTTAGTTGGAAGGAGGAAGAGAGAGGGAAGGAGGCATTGAGAAGGGTTGGGAAGAGATGAATCCCTAGGGAAGCATCATGGAGGAGATTTAGGGGATGAATTTCTTTCTAAAGAGAGAGAATTTACCTTCTAAGGTAGCAACTAGATAAGGGGGGCATGGTAATGAAGTAAAAACATTTTTTTCTTTTTTCTCCTCCATTGGTTGTAAGAAAAATAAGTAAGTTTTTGCATTTCGATTTTTCTTACATATAGTTTCTGTTTCTAGATTTGAGGGCAAGTAAATAAAGAAAAAATGTTACCTAAAAGTTCATAAGGAGGTCATAAAAATTCATAATGAACCTAAAAATATTTTAATGGATTTGTTTTGCTAAAAATTCAATAATTTCCTTAATGGATTGCTAAAAAGACCTAATTTAAGTTTTTGAGGGTTTTCAAAAATTAATTATTTTCAGTCAAATCCTTGCATGAAAATAATGGAAGAATGGTTAAGATATTATTTTGGTTTTTATTTTTTCACCCTATTGGAAATGGTAACCTAGTTCAACCCTAAGCATAAAATTTGGTCTTTTAGTTTAGACTTTTTATGGGTTTTATCTATTGCCTATAAATTTTTATACAATTCAATTTTGGAGGGTTATATTCTACTAAAATATGTATTTAATTTTATGGTTTTTTAATGAATAAATTTATGTTGGTGTTTAGGGGTTTTTGGAAATAAAGCTTGGTTAAATGTGTCATTTTTTGGAGAAACAATTTAAATAATTTATATGTTATACTTGGGATTAATAAATTAATTTATTATAATCATCTTGCTTGTCAAATTTTGTGTTTGCCTAATGTAAAATTCAAACCAGCTCTTTAATGACCAAACCTAGAAAGTTTATCACAATGTCATACTACTAAAAGTTACTAAATTACCCATTGTGGTCAACTGGTAATGAATAATGCAATGTCTAAAACCTTAGTGGTTGATAGGGTTTTATTTCTCATTTTATGAACACATCTTATTTGAACAAGGGTTCTATTATTTTATTTATTTTGGTTACTTGGAACATATTATGAAGGAAGAAATTAGGTCAATTGAATTAATAGCTGAATTTTAAAAATCCTTTAGATGAAAACTAGGTTTCCAAGGCTATTTATTATCATCTGTAATTGAAATTTTATGCAAAATTTTTATCATTATACATGTTTCAAGTTAAATGCTTCATTCCCATATTACCCTTGCTTACATTCCACAATTATTTAAATCCATACTCCACCTCCCAACTAATGGTTTTAGGTGGTAAAGCCCACCGATTGGAGGGCTCATAAGATGGGTTGAGATAGGATGAATCGTGTGAGGAAGATGTACGTTTATTATTTAGCTATTTTATTATTGTACTTTGTAATTCATTATGGATATAGTGATGCAACATGATTTGTAAAATAATTTATTTAATACTCATGTTGGAGTAATTTGCTACTATTTTAGGGTAATGTCTCCTTCATTTAGTTATATCATATGAAAGTAGTTTCAATAATTATAAATTTCAATTCAATTTGATACTCTCACATATTTTATTTATTTTGTTAGATCTTTAGATTATAAATTTTATTTCAGCTATAACATTATGTTTAAATTCATTGGATTATTTCTTAAATTTTAGTGACTTTCAACTAAAAATATGTTTATTAGATGGTAAACCTAGATGTTCATTTTTCTAAGTATAATTGCTTATTTAAGCTTGCTTCATTTATAATATATAAAAACTTGACTTTTAAAGTGATTTAAATAAATATATCTTCTATCTGTTACAATTAAATGATTGATTCACTAAGTAATTGAAATATGTACCTTGCTAAAAAGCATGACTATTCTTACTTAATTAGTCATTATTTGGCATTACACTCCATTCTATGATTCATCTAGTTATAACTCTCAATTACATTGTTGTAACTCAAATTACTTTTGTTTATAAATAACTACCTACAAGTATATTTTCTATAAGATGATATGACACTTAGTTACAATTTATTTAATAGTTATTATACTACTTGTAGAAGTTTGTTCTGCCATCATACTTTGGCTTGCATATTTATTTTGAAGCTAATCCTTTATTTTTATAGCTAAAGATAAAAACTTGATAGCATTTATATTGTGTAAAGAAATGAAATGAGTAAAAATAATTGGTTATGTTTCAATTTTAGCCTTATGATTAAATCTTTTAGTACTTGAAACAAAGGCAATTCAAATTGTTATAAATAACAAGCTTATTACTAAGATTTTTATAATCTTTATAAGTCAAATTAAATCATGTTTTATTTTTATAACTTTATCTAATTTATTTTTAGGCACTAATGAATTTAATTCAAAATAGTTACAATACTATTTCTTTTCTTTGCTCACAATGACCTAATTATGTCATTAATCTCTCAATAGGTAACCTAGTTAAAATAATTGTTTTAGTGTATTAGTTGTAAAAAGGCCATATACAATCCTCATTTGAATTTAATTTAACTATTGGTAGCTTAAATTCCTAATTCTATTTCATACTCTTTCTATTCACAACTAATGCATATTAAGAATTGAGTATCAATATGCATAGCATGAAAGAATGATAAGTGTTTATCTTTATTAAGTACACTTTTCTTCAAGATAATGGATATAGTAAATCATTTTTAAGTTGATTAAATAGACCTGTTAGTATTTTTATGTCATGGTAATGATTATTGAATACAATTAGTACTAATGTTTCTAAAGGAACATATTTTAAAAGTTAATGTGTTATAGATTTATGATTTTAAACAAATTAGATTAAATTATTAGTCCCAAAATTATGACCAAGTTACAGGTAAATGAGTTTAGAGAAACAAGAATCTCTAGAAGACTATTTATGAGATGTTTTAGTGAGAGAATAATTCTAGTATGAGTTAATAATATAATATCTACTTATAAGCAACATTATCTTGACAATAATTACAAAGTAATTAGTTAAAATGAAAATTATTTTCTAGAGTGAAGGTATGATGTAAAATGATCTAAAATCAAGCATAGTACCTTTTAGATCCTCCACATGCATCAAGTATATGAATATTCAATTGCATCTCAAAATTACATAGGCATAGTCCAAATCTTAAAATATATTCAAACCAAAACCATTAGTTGAATTAGATAGAACAAAGTTATGAACCTAACTTAGAGTAAATTCTTATTTGAATAACATTTATAACCTAATTAATTAACTTATCTATCTCAAGCTCAAAGAAGATCAAGTTAACTACCCTAGCCTATACTAGATTTCCATGGATGGCAAACACTTAGGTAGGATACGAACACCTTGGTGGTCCTATTGGGAAGGTGTCTACTACCATACAATCTCAAATATATCACTATGGATCATATATCAATACACCTAAAGTTTCATGAGGATATGCCTAGGGTAATCATCTTCCCTATAGACTATTGTAGGGTAATTACATTGATTAAGGGTTTCATGCATGTAAACATGGTAATAGGTTATGCAAAACCCAATTTTAGGTCATAAACCATTTCACCTTCCACTATGAATTCAAAAGAAAGGATGCTCATTTTTTTGGGTGGGGTGGGCATTTAAAATATATCATATATATCTCCCTTACAAACATGACAATTATTTCATATCAAATTCTCTACCTTCTATTAGTCTAATTACCATGGTGAGTATGGATGTCTCCCTCTATATTTACTCTTAAGAACTCATTTTTAGCCTTTATAAGAAAGTTTTATGAATGTCATCTTCAAAATTTAATTAGTATTATTGAATATTCTTCATCTCTTAAGCAATATGCACATGGGGTATCTGTAAATACATCAAACAAATGGCCTCCTATAATTTTTGTGTGGGACTATTGAATCTTGACTATACAGATGAACAACTATAAAGAATTGTATTCAAAATCAAATTTTAATATGTTGTAAACTATTGTATTCAAAAAATAATTTAAACATGCTCATAATAATGATGGATTTAGGGATTTGGTGTATAAGGAAAAGTTCTTATAGTAAAATATGCTCACGACAATGATGTTCCCTATATCGACATTTGCTTTGGAATTTAGATTCTTGTGATTGAGTTTGGATAGTTTATAAGTGTGATTCCATTAATGGTTATGTGTAGGATAGAATTTTAATAAATTTTGATTAATTTATTAATTTATTTTTTGTTAATTTTTATAGGAACTTGGAATGGTTGGGGAAAATAGTATCAAATTTGACCCAAACACCCCACATTCCTATGTTGTCTGTAACATCAGTGTTTACTTCAATAATGGTGTTTTAAAACTCTTTAACAAGAGTATTTAATAGTTTAGGTTTTCTTATATAGGTTTTTTTCTTTGTTTTCATAAAATATATATCTCCCTCAAATAAAGTTTTGGAAGATATTTTGAATTTATTCCCCTCTTATCATTATTTTTACTTTCTTGATATTTTTAGCTACTTACATAGTTTGGATGTGTTTAGGCTTCATCGGCCTTCTTTACTTTCTTGGCATTTGTAATATTTGTCTTTTAAAGGATTAAATTTATTGGGAAAATTTGTTGGTGAGAATTTGTGAGTAATTTTGAATTAATGTAAATACTTATGTAGTGATTTGTTTGATTTTATTTTTCCTCAAAAGTATTTTTCATATTTTATATGTATTTGCATGTTAAATTTTGGTTTAATTTTTGGGTTATGTAAGTCATGGTATAGAATCCTAATAGAAATATTTAAAGGAAATTAAGTCATGTTATAGGCATAATCACTAATTGGGGGGGTGGGGGGGTTGAATCTATGATGCAATATAATCCAATTTAATTCCCAACTCTTTAAAAATTTAAGATACATTAACTTGATAAAAAAACATAAACATGAAATCACATACATCCAAAGCATATGTAAGATCATACATCACATGAACACATCATATATGTGGGAAACCCTCTTAGGGTATAAATCCCACTAAACTTTGAAATATGGAATACAATCCTATCAAACATGATCCAACATTTATACTAGAATCAACTAATCAAGGAACACCCATCCCTTAGTTTATTGAGGCACCAATCCCACAAGGAGTTACTACCCCTATCTAGCTAAGCACCCACAACAACTAGACCTTTAGCAAGGTTAACCTTGAAAGGAGGAACCAAAAACCTAGGTAAACAAACACCCAATCATCTACCTTGAATATATCACCTTGAAAACTTGTTTCTAATCTTCAGCTGATGATGATCATCTTTGTTTTCACTACTCTCTCAAATTGCTTCTAGGTCTAACTCATTCAATCTAGCTCTTCTAGGCTCATTAGGTCCAATGACCTATGTGTCCTCCTAAATAAACTTGATAAAAAAATAATGATTGATCCTCTTCACTCTCTGATGTTCCTCACTAATGTATACCTTCTCTTTCAAAGGCTCTCTCCTTTACTTGAATCCACACACACACATCTTACATAATTTAGTCTAATTAGACCTTGTACTTATACCACTTTATTGGTTTAACCTATCTTGGTTGGCCAAAATGCTTTTAAATATTTGAACCAAATTTTAAATAGGTCCTCATACATGCTACATGTAATAACCATACACTCCTTATGTTAGCAAATACCTCATTAGCCCCAAACCACCATTAGGTCTTGGAAAGACCTAAAATAATTAAGCCTTCATAATCACACGTTACATGTGAGACTACTTGGACTACCTTCATCTTTTACCAACACTTAAAACACATAAAACTATCTATAATGTCGCATTTTTTTACTCCCAAATTGGTTCATGTCACCTAAAACACCAAATTAACACTCAAACATACCAATTAGGTCTCCTTGCTCTTACAGTCTTCATACATAGAAAACACAATATCAAACTTATGAAGATATGGCTCAAATATTTCACATAGACATATGATTAGATAACATGGGTAAAATCTTTAGGACATATTCTACACCTTCATATTCCTTAGACATTCCAACACATTTTCTAATAACTCAAATCAACTCTCTTAAAATGACCACTCAAACTGGTCACATATAATTAAAATACAATTATACTATTTTGACCCTCCATATCTATTAAATAGAAAAATATGACAAACAATGACTTTTCATAGGCCTTATAGACTTATATAATATCTCCATGCTAATTTTCTTCTTTAATTTTGCTCAAAACTCTTCTAACACACTTCTGTAATGTGGTCACCCAATCTGCCAATGCATTTAAAAAAAACAATCAACTTATAAGACTATTTTCACACTAAATATGGATTGTTCAAATATAAAATCCACACAAATAGTATTCTTATAATCTAAAACATTCACCAATAGTTCATCTTGAAACATCAAAATACAATCAAGAATAACTCAAATATCCTTCTCGGGTCACTTCTAGAACATGGTCAAACACATAATAAACTTTGGATCTCAATATCATTGATTGTAAAAATACTAAAATATTCTAATCAACTTATATATATTCACCTTAAAGTCATTTTCAACTTTTCTTTTTTTACTTAATCAAAAAAATTATCCTAGATCAAAAGATATTAGAAAAATATTGAGCAGTGGTTTTTCATTTATTATTTTCAAATACCAATGATCACTGTGTAATGCTAAACATTGGACACTTTGTCTTCATCTCATTCTCCCTGTAAAATTTTAATAAATATGAACCTTTTATCTCCTTAGAATTAGCCTAGTCTTTATCTCGTATTTCTCACCATTGATATTATATTTGCACTCTTGTGATTCTGACACTTGGCATCTCTACATGTTTTTTGATCACATTAACTATTTGATTATTTCAAACCATAGATATCCAATTATATGAGCACCCTTATGCCATTGATATTATATCAAATATTTTAAGATTGTGACATTTGTCACTAGTGCTTGCATTATTAGACTCTTTGATATATTGACTAAATACACACCATTATATCACTATTGATAAGATCACATGCTCTATTAGATCATTATTTTTTTATATTAAACACTCGCTATTAGATCTATTATTTTATTAAATGATCATCATTAAATATCTTCTTGTAAATTTATATAAGTATAGAAACTTAGTAAACTTTGTTTGAGAGGCCAACTTTTCATTATTATAACTTTTTCTATGCTCAACCTCATGACCTAAAATTTGAACCATATGATCTCATCACATAGGAAAATCTATTAATATATAAGTATTCTCTTGAAACCTTCACATGTGTTAAATATGATGTCATCAATCTAATCACTTAGCTTTAACTTTCAATATGACTACTTGACCTTCAGAATTCATAAATATTATTATAAATTCCAATCACTTCCATAAGCATTCTAAGCACTCATAACATCCCATAGGGTATTTGCAACAAGACCATACCATCAATATCATCCATTAAGTACATAACTGGGCAAACACTCTCTAAACCATCAATCTGATCACTTTATCATTAGTGCACTATGAATCATAACCAAGCTTGACATTAATGACAACCTAATGTCAATGTCCATGCTCAATAATCTCCCCCTTTGTCATTGATGTTAAAACACCCTCAAAATTACTACATTTGAACACTGACTTCATTTGATCTCCTTCATTCTAATCTTTCTACCCCTCTGACATTAATGACAAAGGGTCTCTTCCTCAACATGCCAATAATCATTACTCAAAATTATGTGTGCATTTAAATACTATTTAAGATTCTCAAGATACTTACATACTTTCAAGCATATGAATTAATTTCTCCCCTTTGATATGCACCAATCTCAACTTAGATTTCTCTTAGACCTGACAAATTACTCACAGAGATTAAATAGCTCCCCCTAACATCATGCCTCATCTTATGTCATCTATTACTTTCACCAATATGAACTTGGACTTCTTTGATCATTGGACCCATCTACCTATAGAACTCACAAGATCCCTTTGCTCATGCATGAAGATTCAATACCTAATCAAAACATATGACTTGGTTTGATCAAGTCATCATATCAATCTTCTTGAATTAAAAATTGTAGCAAACTTCTTCATACTTTCACCATGACTGGAACATCTCACATGTGCTCCCCTCACATTTTGCATAGATATTCAGGCCTTTCAAACTATCTGAGTTAGATCTTACTAACTCCATGCTTCACCTAGAGCATGCCATCTTAAATAATTCTTCTTAATGAACTAGATCTACTAGTAATTATTCAACATTATCCATACATCCTTGATTAAACACCTGGAGATATTCATTTCCTACCTATAGATCTTGTACACATAGCTTCATTCTTCACCACTGTGACCAATTACACCATCATTCAAATATTTTACCAAAATTTGATGCTAGGATCAATGTACCTAAATATATCTTCTTAATCATTTCATCATAACATATTGGAGTAGATTCATAAACGTTATTGCTCCCCCTTAGCCAAGGACATTTTATAAATATTTTTCTTGTCATGTAACATCAACCAAAGCTCAACTCGCATCCACTATGCTTCTTCTTGTTTTCAAGTGTCTCTTTGAAGCCTAGATATAGACACCCTAATCCACAATGTCCTAGAATAATGTGAAACTAGGAGTTTCCCATAACTCCTCATATTCTTTCTCCTTTTTGGTCAACTGATACTAATAATTCTTCTTCTTCTTAGGCTTGAGATAAGCAACATGCTCATCCTCTACAATATTCTCATTTTTAAGAATGAATTGACAATACATGGAGAGAATAAATATTCATGACATAACTTTTCATTTGAAGAAAGAACCTCATCACTAGGCATTTAAAATTGATTTTCTTTGCATAAAAATATATCAACAATAGAAGTATGTTCACTTAAATTAATACCTACCTAAAACTAGTCTCAAATTTCACCTTATTCTTCTCTTTGAGCTCAACTTGAACTACCTTTTGATTCTCCTTTTTTATCTGGATAAATGACACATTATCTTGGAATTCTTGAACCTTATTCATATTTGGTTCCTCTTTTGTATTAGCAAGCATTCCACCTTGATCTTTCATCTCAACTAAATTAGTTTTCTTAGTCTTCACTTCCTTAGGATTCCATACCAAGGCTTGGTCTTTCATCATCACACTAGGATTTCTATGCACCTTATTATGATTTAAGAGCTTACTTATACAATATCTTGTAATATGACCAACTTGATGACAAATGAAACAAATAACATCTTATCTCTTAGGTTCATTATGCTCAAGCTTGACTATCTTAGGTCTCCATACCTAATTTAGTCTTTTCCCATCAATTCTAGGGTAGAATCTAGAAATATGTCCTATGTCATCACAATTATAGCAAACTATATTATCCATACCTCTAACTGACCAGTTACTCTTATTTCTATAACTTTTTTCCTTATGACCAAACCTATGGTAAGCATAAAAAGAACCATTAAAATATCTTTCATAACACATGACATTTGGATTCCTATGGATCTTTTCTTATTGATCTTGGTTTTTACATCTTTGTCTTAAGTTGACCTCTTGATCTTTCTCAATCTTTTTTACTTTGATAATAAATTTATCAAGCTAATAATTCAATGAATCTATCTTGGTCTTAAATTGAACACTCTCATCCTCTTTATCTCTTCTACTTGAACTTGTAGCCTCTAACTAAATTATGAGATCTTGGATGGTCTTCTTATCCTTCTTGGCTTATTTAGCCATGTCATCCTTCAATATATATTATTGTTATTCAATAATCTTGATATAATCAATATTGGACTTCAACTCATCATGCTCACATTACTTTGAACTCAACTTGGCATTTGTCTATTCTAACTAAGTCTTGAGATGTTTGTATTCATCCTATTTTGAACTCAAATTAGTCTTTGTAGCCCTTAATTTATCCTAAAAAATGTTGATCTTCTCTTTATCATATTTTGATCTTGAGATTCCTTTCAAGGATTCTATCTCCTTATTGAGCCTGATGCACTCATCCTTAATATCTTTAAAGCTTGAGGCTATGATCTTATTCTAAGTTTCTTCTTGATCATATACTCTCATCTTACCTCTATACATCTCAAAAAGTGCCTAAAGTTGATTTGAATTTTATTCACTTGATTTTATACATGCATAAGTAACTTGTACTTGAGCCTTCAACTCTTGATTCTCTTTCTTCAATTGCTTAGTTATATTGTACCTTGGATCACCTTCAAGTGGTTAAACATACAAATAAGGACCTACTTTGATACCAATTATTAGAGGTAAAATCACTAAGAGTGGGGGGGTGAATCAATGATGCAAAATAATCTAATTAAATTCCCAAATATTTAAACATTTATCATAAATTAACATGATCACGCAACATAAACATGAAATCACATACATTGAAAGCATACATAAGAGCATACATCACATGAACACAACATATATGTGGGAAAACCTCTTGAGGGATAAAACCCATTAAACCTTGAAAGATGGAATATAGTCCTATAAAAAAAGATCCAAAATTTAGACCAGCACCAATTGATCAAGGAACACCCATCCCTTAGTTTAGTGATACACTAATATTATAAGGAGTTATTGCCCCTATCTAATTGAGCATCCATAATGAATAAACCTTTAACAAGCTTAACCTTGTAAGGAAGAACCAAACCCCTAGGAAAATAATCATCCACTTATATACCTTGAATAGATTACCTTGAACACCTATTTCTACTCTTTAATTAATGAACACCTTTATTTACACTCTTCTCTATTAAACTGCCTCTATGGCTAACTCGCTCAAACTGCCTCTTCAAGGCTCATTAGGCCCAATGACCCATGTGTCTTCCTACATAAAATTGATTAGATAAGTATGACTGATACTCTTTTATTTCTAATGGTCCTTACTAACTTGTACCTTCTCTTTCAAATGATCTCTCCTTTGCTTGAATCCACACACACTCAATTCATATAATTAGTCCAATTAGACCTTGTTAACCCATCTTGGTTGGCCAAGATGATTTTACATATTTGAACCACATTTTAAATATGTCTTCATAGATTTTAAATTTAATAACCACACACTTCTTAGGTTGGCCAACACCTCATTAGCTCCAAACCACCATTAGGTCTTGGTGAGACCTAAAGTAATTAGGACTTCATACTCACACATTATATATGAGACTACTTAGACCACCTTAATTATTTAACAATCAAAAATATTTATAATATCTCCTTTCTTACTCCCATATGATTCCATGCCACCTGGAACACAAACTCAACACTCAAACCTATCAATTAAGTCTCCTTGTTTTTCATGTTTTCATACACAAAAACACCATCTTAAACTTCTAAAGCTATGGCTCAAATATTTCAAATGTACATAAGATTATATCACATGGTTTAAATCTTTAGAACCTTTTATACATGTCTATATTCCTTAGACATTCCAACATAGGCTCTAAACACTCAAATCAACTCTCTCAAAATGACCACTCGAATTGGTCACATATAGTCAAAATATAGATATACTATTTTGACTCTCCATATCTGATCAAGGGAAAAATACGATAAAAAATGCCTTTTGATATGCATTGGATACTTATATAACATCTCCATGCTCATTTACTTCTTCAATTCTACTTATAACTCTTCCAACACACTTTTGCAAAGTGGTCACTCAATCTGCCAATACATTCAACAAACATAATCAACTTCTAAGCCTTTATTCACATTGAATATGGATTTTTATAACCTTAAAAATACACACAAATATTATTCATGGATTCTAAAACACTCTCCATTAGTTATTTCAACTTAAAACATTAAAATACTTTTAAGAACAACTCAATTATCCTTTCCAAGTCACTTGTAAAACATGGTCAAACACAGTCAAATTTAGATATCAATATATTTGCCTGTATGAACATTCAAATATTCTAATCAACTTATCTGGATGAACTCTAAAGTCCTATTTAGTTTGATTTTTACTTCATAAATAAATTTATCCTAGATCAAAATATATTAGCAAAATATTGAGCATTAGTTTTTCTTTTATTATTTTCAAATACCAACTATCACTGTGTAATGTTAAACATCAGACACTTTATCATCCTCTCATGTTCCCTTTCAAAATTTAAAAAAATACGCATCATCAATCTCCTTAGAAGTAACCTAGTATTTATCTTTCATCATTCATAATTGATCATAGATCTTCACTCCCATGATCATGCCACTTGGCAACTCTGCATGTCTTCTGAGCACATTGACTATTTGACTCGATCCACACCGTTACTCTCCAACTGTATGATTACCTGCATGTCATTTTTCATCTATCAAATATTCTAAGATTGTGACACTTGTATTAAATCCTAGGATTTATAATTCACAAGATTATAGAGAATAAGGGGTGGAGGTGTGGATTCAAAGGTAGATGTACTATATCTTTGTTAAGGTAAGGGATATTTAAATTTATCTTCATTAATTTTCATTTTCTTGTGATTTTGTTGTGTATATTAGTGGATGGTAATATGCATTCATTATTTTTTGTGTTTTAAAGGTAGACAAAAAAATGGATAAGAATAGGGAAATATATAGGCCATAGGACCATGATTTGGTACTGTAGTGGGGGAATCAAAAGCATATGAGGTGCATCAAACTACAAGTAAAGGTAGGCATGGAGGTTAAGCAAAAATAAATGATTTTCATGTTTTTAGGCATCTTATCAAAGTAAACAAGGAAGATGCACAATATCCAAAGACATCACCATCAAAGCCAAATTACATGCAACATAATTGCTACTCAAAGAGGGTCTTAAATTGCCAACTAGAGACCATCAAATCCATGATGGTTGAAAGATTGAAATTGAAACCAAATGTGTTGAAAGATTGAAACCATTGTTATAATTTATATTTTTGATGTGTTTCTTTAGTTTGATATTTAAATGAATTGAAAGGCTTTTCTCACCTTGTGGGTATAAATAATTTAACTAATTTTCACTAGTAAGACCTAAAAAATTATGTTTTTCAATAGGTTTCTTAACTTGAGATAATTTTTTAAGGAATAGTTAATAACCTAAGATCAATATGTTTTAGATACCTAGAGGATTGAAGGCCATGGGGAATATGGAGATTGATTTAGATTATCATGGCAACATGATATTTACATAGGTGAAATTAATTGTAATACTCTGTAAATATATTGGGTGAGCTTCCAGTCTATGTTAATGTGTACCATAAACCCAAGGTGTACTATCTCTTTTACACTAAGTGAATACCAAAATTGTTATTCTTGATATATGTGTTTCATTTAAATCAAATTTTTAATGTTTCTTATTGGAGGTAGATTCTCCATATAAGCATGGGAATTATTGGTTCCCAATTCTACACCTCTATCACTTAGCCTTGCACCCCTGAAGAGAGTGGCAAGTAAAGATGGAAAACCTACTTAATATGTCATTGTAGTCAGGGAGGGGTTTGACATCATGATTGTACTAAGACATAGAAAATGATTGGAAGGTACCTACAAAGGGTATGGTCAGTTCCCTATTACTTTTAGCTCTACCTAAACCAATGTGAGAGGACATAAGAGGTAGTTTTTCTCACATAAAGGGATTTAATGATTCAATATTCATGGGGATCTTTAGCACAAGGGAATATAAATCTGATTGGAACACAACCAAGCTTTCTCAAGCCACTTAAAAAGGGTCATCACATAGGATGAGCAAATGTTGTCAGTCAAATAGAAGCTACTAAAGATAGATATGTATATCATTACAACTTCCATTCTACATAATCTTCAACAAAAAAAGGCCAAATAGGAGTTTCCAATGCTAATCTTTAATGCACAAGATGCAAACACATGCTAAGTACACAAAGTTCATATGCTCATAAATCAAAAATACTTCAAACATGTAGAGGTCATGTTATATGTAGGGTAGAATAGGGTAGGACAAAAACTATCAATTAATAGAGATTAAAATTGGAGGGTTAACATTGAGCACAAAGAAGTTCAAATAAACTGCTACATCACCTTTACCAATAAATGTACCATATACCTAACACAAATGAAACTAAAATCATGCATAGGTGATATCCTTTATAAACCCATTATAATTGAATATGTGAGCCTGGGAATACCCTTAAAAAGGCTATCAACACCCTATTCCCAAATCTCAAAGTAGAGAGGATTTTATAATCTAGACATACACTCTGAATTACCACCATTAAGATGAGTACATCAGATCACCAATCAACTAAGCATCTAAAACATGGATTGGTAATTTAGTGACAAAAAGAGAATGAAAACCAAAAGAAAATTTCATTTATTAGTTGAATTGGAAATGATTACAATGTCTATTGAGAAAAATAATAGTATCAACATAGTCTAAGAAATTTTTGTAACAAGGGAGACATATGTAATGCTCTCAAATCTTGCCAATGATTTTACATAAGAAATAACTTTGACACCAAAAATTTTACATGGTGAGAAATATCTAAGGCTATAGCTATTGACTCAAAAATTTAA
This sequence comes from Torreya grandis, assembly GCA_037957365.1. Lineage (NCBI taxonomy): Eukaryota > Viridiplantae > Streptophyta > Pinopsida > Cupressales > Taxaceae > Torreya > Torreya grandis. The sequence continues at coordinate 1,569,630 of JARHVA010003584.1, forward strand.
CTGACCATCATAAAGGGGCATACTCCCTTTACTTATACAATTGAGCTAAGCCTAGCATATTCTTAAATATGCTCCATCTAGAAAATTCCTTCACAGGCTTGGATTTTGTTAGACATTATAAAAAACATGATTCCTCAGATTATACATGTGTTTTTGTGATGATGGAAAGATTGATCCCCCACTAAGGTAGAATGTTTCTTGTTATCCATGTGGAGGATAATTCTGTAAGAGATAAAATAATCTTTTTTTCCTTTTACATAACAAACAAAACATCCCTTTCCTATGTACTTGATCAAAAAAACTACCTTAAAAAGGACGTGCCACTATCAAGTGAAATACAATGGTCTCCAAATGGGAAACAAGAAAAGAAAAGGGAAGAGAAAGGAAAAGGGAAATGAATAGAAAAGAGAGGTGATGTCAGCTCGAAAGAAACTAAAATATTCAATTAAGTTTTAGAATCGATTTGAATGATGGAATCCTTTACTAACCTATTTTTATATTTGATATATTCCTTAAGCATGGCAGTGAGACTCTCTTGGTCTGGGCCTGCTTTGTAGTTAAATTTGACTCTATATTATTCAATCCAAGGAGTAATTCACTGAAGCATGGTTTGATTCCATCCAATGAGTTCCTTGAGTTGGTCACAAGATTTCTCAAGTGACACCAATTACTTTATCTTATGGACATCAAAGGATTCTTATGGCACATCAATGAGGTTCTTCAGAGTAGAGAACACTACCTCTTCCCCCAAATCATTTACGCCATCAAGGGTCACCATCCTCCTCAGCTAGCATCTATTTCTCTTTTTATATCCTTGAGAGACTATTCTTCTCCTTTTAGATCAAAGATTCCAATTTTGAGCATCATCAAATGATGCTTGATTTTTATTTAATATTCCATATGATTTTTATGATCATTTGGAGAAATGATCTTCTCTAAAATCAAAGTGTTTGTGCTCATTTTATAGATCTCATCCACCTTACATTGAGATTATTTCCATTTCTTAGTGTCTAACTCATAATGAAACATCTAGGCATCACACTCTATATTATTTTCCATTATGTCACTCAAGCATTTAAATGATAAGTGTATTATTTATTTATTCCTAGTGCCCAAGTCTTATTACCAGTCTTTAGTTGCTCATCCTCTATTTTTCAAATCATCAATCTAGTTGGACTCAAGTGATGCAAAGGAGAGATGGAGAGGACTAGGGGTTATGCTACTAGTTGGAGTTACCACCGTAGGCTCACTTAGTAAATTTTGTAAGTACTAGATCATAGCTTAGTTATTTTCCATCAACTCCTTTATGGTGACCTTATCTTTATCTATTTTATGGGCCACCATCTTAGCTAAAACTTGTGAGTTATGTTTCAGCTCATTCCTAGATGGATCCCCTAGAATGTAACTATAAACTATGTAACATTCAAGGGGAACATCCTTCTTCAATGCATTAGGTGGAGGGATAATTATCTCTACATTCCTTTCTTTGGTGGTGGTGAAGGTGGTTTTGGAAATAATTTTGTCTTTTTTCGGGGGCTTAGCCTTATGTGATCGAGTGATCTTCATTACATCAATCTCCCTTATTTTTCTCATAATGTCCTTTTTCTCCTTGACTTGTTCTTTGACCTAGAGAAGGAGCCTAGTTTATAATCCCATTGTAGTGGTGGACATTGTTGATGGCCTTGAGATAGTGAAGGGTGGTGTCATTGAAGTGCCATATGTTAGGATCACCATGGGTTTTGGCTATAGGATCAACATAAAATACTCAATCTCTTCATCATTCTCTTTCTCCTTTCCACCCTTATCCACTCCATGCTCATTTTCTAGGCTTGGCTCTATCTTCTCTAAAACATCAAACTTCAACCTAAACTAATGATATTCCTTGATCAACTTCTCAATCAAACTTTATTATTTTAATGACTGTCTAGAAGGTTGTGTGGCTGATTCACCTTCTTTACTTACTTGGGCTTTTGGTATGAATGAGGCTATGGTGACCTCCTTGTTGCCTTCAGGTAACTCTACACTAGTCATGGCCTCATGACCTTTATTATGAGATGGGTCATGGACCTTGATGTGAGGGAGAAAACTTCATGGTACTTTGATTGAAGAAACACTTCCAAAATTACCTACCTCAACATCTTTATTAAAGTCATCTAACTCTTTATTTGTTCTTATATGGGTGGGGGTACCCATTTTCAAGTTTAATCCTCCACATTCTTATGCATTTACCTTCTCCTCTGGTGCTACACTTAACACCTTTAGAGGTGTAGGGGCATCTTTTGGTACCTTCAGAGCTGCTTGTAAGCCTTCTAACTCAACCACCACCTCAAAATTGGTGGTTCCTTGATGATTTGCTTTGTATCTTCTTAGACTTTCTCATAATAATTGTTCATCTCTTCAGCTCCACCCTAATCACCTTAGCTTTGTGGTTGGGTCATGATATTATCAATGAATGTCTTCATATCTGATGATATGGTTTCCTTTTATTGAGGAGCTTGATCTTGCATGTTTACCTCAATTCCAACCTATAATACATCATCAAAAGAAAAAAGATCATTTGAGGTTAGAATATCTTCCTCATTACCTTTACTCTCCACTCTTGAAGGACCCTCTTTTGTAAATAAGTGCATTATTGGGGCCTTTACTAGTTTCTAGGGCCTTTCACTTGGATTTATCTACCCTATCCTTACTTATGGAGGATTCAAATCATGTTACTACTTCATCACCTTGATAATAGGCCTACCTTCATCTGAGTCTTCATTATCACTCATATCCCTCAACTTTTGGTCATATGAGAACTAGTCTTCCCTCCTCTTCATAGGGAGTTCCTTGGATGGTAGGTACTTAAATGCAACCTCCTTCTTCCTCATAATAAATCCACAAGGAGGTTACAAAGCCTTCTTAAGTCTCTTTTATTTGGGTTTCTCCCATTCATCCTCACCTCCTCTATTTCTTGAATATATATTTGGGGAAGGATTAGCTATTATTTATTATTTCAATGGAGTAGGTGAAACTATAGTTATATTAGCCATGGGAATGGTCACTAGAATCATTGGAACTATTGGGGATTCCTCTCATAAAATGGATATGGTGGTGACACTAGCCAATGTAACCTCTAATAATTTTATCCTAATTTTCCACCAAGCTTGTTATCTTTGAGAAAAACAACCTAGCCTTAGACTGTACTACTATTATCAAATCCACATCAATAGGTTTGGTAAAATTAACATCACTAAGCTTGCACTTGAACTTACCTTTTACTACTTATGGTGGAATCTTAGGATCACCACTATATTTTGGAAGGAAACCTCTCAGCTCCTTAACTTACTTGAGCTCTTAGAGGGTAGGGGTATCATAAGCCCCAAAATCAACCCCATGTTCCTTTAGCCACTTGAAGTTTTTTCTCATAATTAGAAATTATCTCTAGGGGATGGAATCATATTCTTAAACATTAAAATTTTCTTGTGAGGTGGGTTGTGCTTCAATATTGGCTATATTATACATTAGAACTAGTGTCATATTATCATCTTCCATGTCCTCTAGGATGGGAGAGATATTGTAGGTAATAACCTCCTACACCATCAACCTCATATACTCTAGCTTCCTAACATCCTCCTTGATGGTGTAGTTAGACCAAATATCTTCATAATGTGATTAATTTAATATCACATTAGTCACCATATTCACCAGCCATCTAATGTCATAATTTGGCCTAGGTAGTATCTTATCAATTGTATATTGGCCTATTTTTTATTCTAATTCATTCACCTTAGCAACTGAAGGACATTAATAATATCTAATTATAATGAGAAAATTGAAGGTATTATTAATTTTCTTGGCCACTATCATTTCATGCAGAGGCACCATTTGTCGACTCAGCTCCATTACTATCAATTTGTCATCCAGGTACCTTGGCAATTTATGTGGGCACCTTGAGTAACCACTTACCCTAATATATGTGAATGTCCTAAATTAAATGTAAGAGGTGTCATATTTTTCAATTACTAATTTGGCTACCTTGGATATTCTATTGAGGATTCTAGAAGGAAAGAAGACACTCATCATAATATTAAAGAAGCAATTGTAGACTCTACAAAATTTCTTCTTGAATCCCTCCATGGTTATTTCTAGATATATTTCATAAATATTCATTCTATTAGGGTTCATAGTGAGCCCCTAGAATGTTCTATTGTAAAATAAGTTGTACATCAAATAAGAGGACATGTAGAATGTAACTTTAAATGATTCCTTTAAAGGAGTCATAGCCTAGAGATACATCATCTACCTATGTATATTATCACTGAGGATGGTGACCCAATCCACCCTCTTCTACTTCTCCAACATGCATACTAGTACTAAGAACATCTAGGGCTCAAACTCTTTCCATGGTGGGCATCCCATAAATCTTGGTGGTCATGTTGATGATGTACTGGGGTAGTTCATTAAATTCCCCTAGCTTTAGACTTTTAAACATCCTGGAGACCTTATATCTCTTCTTGGCCAACTAACAAGTATGACAATGTCCCAAATTACCTTGTCATTTTTCTCCATGTATTCTTGGGATTCCTCCATGGTGAGTGTAATGTTTTATGACTAGGGATGTATTCCAAAAATTATGTTAAGGGCCATGGGGGTGAAATAATAGACAATTGAATGGATACCATTGACAATGGTTTTAGTGTCTGATTGATATGCCTGAGTACATGTAATGATTAACTTTGGATATGGGGTAGCCAGGGGGAATGCTATCATAAGAGTGATTTAGATCATACCAACATTAACTACTACTAAGAGGGGGTTTGGCCACTAAAATATATTTAATAGGGCCAAAAAATCTTACCCCATGATAATTATATCTTTAATCCCATCCAAGACAAAGACAATGATGCCCTCAATAGAAGTCAAGGATGCCACCATTTCTACCCTAGCTTTCTAGTGTAATACTTCAAATTTTTATGAACCTTTCACATAAATAACCCTCATAATACCTCTCAACTCCTCCCAAATAACACAACACATAGATCTAAAAGAACACTTATTATTAATATAGAGGGTGGCACATAATAGAAGCTGAAAATGCATGAATAACTTGATGTAATCATGTTCTCATGATGCACTTAGATAGGGCACATAAATAACTCAAAGGAAAAACTGGAAGCTCTAAAAGTAAAGGGTAAATGCAAATTTAAATCAAATGCCTTAGTTATAATCCTTTGTATTTTTAAAATAGGGTTGCCATTAATTATTCAAAGCATAATGGCTAATCACAAACCACCCTCATTAATTACTTGAGCTTCATTCAAAAAAGAGAGGGAAAGTGTAAATGTTTCTTTTATGATGTACAATCCTCCTTACAACATGTGGAGCCTTACAAGTGGAGAATATATCATCGTACCTTTTTAAGGACTTCAAGGATTTTTACACCTTTTTCACTCATTATTTCCTTTGGTGCAGCGGTTCAATATGCCCCAAGCTCTTCATGAGATATAAGAATACCAAATGTAATAAGTTAGCTTTACAAATTTAGGCATTCAAGCCTTCCGTGACCTTTTGAACCTTGCCTCATCAAAAGGTGAGTGAGGCAATCTTCAAAAAGGGACCAAAACTTAGGAGACACCAAGGAACTACCATGTGGCATCACTTTCCTTGAAATTTTAGGAACTCAAGCCCTTGAGACTTTAAGCACCTTACCTACTAAAAGGTAAGTTAGGTGATATTCAAGAAGGACCTGAAATATCTAAAACCTTAAGAACCTACTGTGTGTCTAATTTAGATGTAAGATCAAGATCTCAAACATTTTTTACCTTTTCATTAGCTTTATTTATTCAAGGAAGGATACAATAATCTCTTAACCCTTGGAAATATTTATAGAATTCCCCTAAGATAGACATGTGTCCTTTATTTGTTTCATGAGGATATTCCTCACCTCAGTAACCAAAACACATTAGGTGCAACTAGGAAATTTCATCTAGGGTCCCAAAACTTATTTTTTGATCATAAGGCAATAAATGCATGTATAGAAAGAGGCTTGGATATACTTTTATCTTCTCATTATGAATCATCCAACCATGAAACCTTTAGTCAAACCCTATGATTCCTTTGGAGATTTTTAAAATATCCTTTACAGAAAGTGCCCTTCAAATTATTTGATGTGGACAAAAAAATTGAAACAAATATCCTAAAAACACTTAAGACCCAAAAAAGGTAAGGTATATAATTATTTTGAAGCTTTTAGAGTGGATAGAATGTCTGAAAAAATTAAGTCTTCAGAGCCTTTGTCTAAAGACAAAAAACTTGAAGACCTATTTCTATTGAACATTGTGTTCATGCAAAAATATTAAAAGGTTGAAGTAAAGGAATAATTTTATTTGACATAAACAAGATAAAAGACTTGACAAATTATGAACATGAATTTGACCTTCTAAAATAAAATATATAAACATGAATGGGGCTAGTGACTAAAACATTGATACTTACCCAATTTAGACTTGGGCATTTTACTAACAAGGGTCCAATTACTCTAGTGCAAATTTGAGCACTAACATTATCTCTTACTCAAATATGGGTACACCCAATGTGTACATAGAAAACATCAAATTATATGCCTATCCATTGGACCATAGAGTCAAAGGATTTTGCCATAGAGGCAAGGAAAAACATACCATGCATGATCATAGGTATAACAAGGCATCCAAAGACAAAAATGAGGGAAACAAAAAGACATAAATTATATAGACATAAACCAAAACATGAACCCAAAAATAAAAGGGCACTATACAACATGTACATATTTACAAAAACTAGCATAGACTCAATCCAAAAAATGCTTGAGGTGTCTATCATTAACTGGTAGTTATAGGATTTCTCCATTAATATCTATGAGATAAAATGTTTGTTGCCTATCTGATAATCAATGATGTAGGGACCCATCCATAGGGAATCAAATTTACCATGTTTTCCCTTGCCCTCATGTCTTCTATCGTAGAGTAGGACCAAATCACCAATCTAAAAAGATCTCAGGGTGACATTCTTGTCAAAGATATTTTTAAGCCTCTCCTTGAACATTAAATGCTTTTCATGAACTTGTCTATGAGATTCATTAAGCTCTTTGATCTCATTGATCCTTTATTCATATTAGTTTATTTCTACTTCATCTTCAACTACTTTGTACATGAATTGGTAAGTAGGTAACTATGGATTCAAGGGTAAAACAACTTGAGCTACATAAACAAGCTCGAATGGGTTTTTTCTAGTAGACCTCTTTAGATTCAACCTGTCTGCCTAGATAGCAAATTTTAACTACTTACCCCATTTTCTTTTGTTGGCATACAAATTCCTTCTAATGATCTTCAATAAATTCTTATTACTAGATTCAATCTACACATTTCCTTATGAATTGTGATTAGAAGAATATGATAGATCAATATCATAATATTTTTACAATGCAACTAAATATTTGGCTCTAAAGCACATGGCATTATCACATACAATTTTAACTAGCACTCCAAATTGATAAATTACATTATCCAAAAGAAAATCAATGACTACTTGGTGGGTTGATCTTCTGGTTGGGATTGCTTCAACCCATTTTTTGAAGTAATTAGTAACGAATAAAATCCATTTACGACCATCACTTAAAGCATCTGACATCTCACCCATGAAATACATTCCCCACTACTTGAAATGTCCTTCAATAGAAACTAGTTGTAAGGAAAGTGATCTGAATACTTTCATTCTCATGTAGAGTCACTAGCACTATTCACATCTTCTTACCATATTAGTAACATATTTGAATAGTGTGGGCCACCAATTCTTTTCCCTCAAAATATTATGTGAAGTGAATTTAGGAGAAAAGTGGCCACCACACACACCATTATGGAATTTTGTAACCATTTCAAAAATATCACCTTCCACTAAGCATCTCAAGAGGATACCATTTGTGTTTCTCCATGCTAGATCATCTGTTAACAAAAGATATTTTGGGAAACTAACTTCAGTGTCCTTTGATTTTTGTCTAAATGGGAAGGACAATTTAGAGTCTTTAAATAATAGACTATGTATTTATACCATGGAGATTAGTTGTACTTGTAATTAGGGTTATTAACCATCCCTTCTACATTATTCGCTTCTATAGCCTATAAGTTGGTTTCAATCATTAGTTTGGTGAGACCCATACCTCTGACCAACTTAGTAGTTTGTATTTCTAGGTCATATTCTTGAATTCTATTGACCCATTAGCATATTTTATCAATAGTCTCATTTTGAGTTAGTACGTCCTTCACCACAGTGTGAGGAACATAGGCTATAATTTTAGAACTTAGAATGCAGGATCTGAACTATTTAACCACCTTTAAAAGAGCAAAGGATTGTTTTTCCATTATGGTATACTTTAATTTAGATCCCTACAATGCCTTGATAAAAAAGGCAATTGGACACTCATGCCCATCATCATTATTTTGTAGAGACACTATGGTAATAGTATGTTTAGAGGTAAATGAAAAGATCTAGAAATATTTTATATAATCAAGAATAACAAGCATTGGGGTAGTTTTCAAAGCTACCTTAATGTCTTAAAATGATTAGGTGGTCTTCTCCTCCAACTTTATAATTTGATCCTTCTTCAACATTGAAATGATACATAGAGTAATCTTTGTAAATTTGGAAACAAACCTCCTAAAAAAGTTGATCTGGCCAAAGAAAGACTGGATATCTTTATTGTTCTATGGGATAGGTACTTTGTCAATGGCTTCTACCCTTTCAGGATCTATCATCAGACCTTGTTGACACACAATGTGTCCCAATAGCTTTGCCTATTATACTCCAAAGTGTCACTTTCTAGGATTGAGGGAGATTTTAATCTCCCTATATCTAATAATAATTTGTTCTAAATCCACTAAGTGGTCATCACTTTTCTTATACTATGTTATAACATCATCCTAATAAAAAATGATGAACTAGTTGATTAATCTAGAAAAATCTAAATCCGTTGCTCTTTAGAAGGTGGCACCTGCATTCATTAAGCTAAAAGGCATTTAAACATATACATAGGTGCTCCATGGGGTAGTGAAATTAGTCTTAGATCTTTTAGACTCCATGATTTCTTAGTTATATCCAAAAAAAATCATCTAGAGTTGACAACAGCTCAAACTTGGTAACATCTTGAGGCATGTTATCCATGTTAGGAAATGGATAATTGTCCTTTAGTGAAGCCTTGTTCAATTTATTAAAATCAGCATAGAGCTAGATGTCTCTATTCTTTTTTGTTCTAGGGACTATATTTTCTACCCATGATGAATACCTAATGGGTTAGATGATCCCACCATCCCTTTATTTATTCAATTCTTCCTATATCTTGGTGGCCAAGATGGGATTGACAGGATGATATTTTTGGTAGAATGATTTTGTATTAGGGTGGAGAGTGATAACATGTTGGAACAAGTCTTCCTTATAAGACTTCAGCTCTGAATATAACCATGCTAAATAGTTTTGGTAATTTTTCAATAGCTTGATGAACACTTCCTTTTCCTTCTTGCTTAGGTGAGTACCGAGCCAAATCTTCTTCGGATTTTACTCTATCCCAATATTAATCTCATTCACATCCTTTGATATATAAATATTTATAGATTTGACTTTATCATCTCCATTAAAGGATGCTTTTAGACTAACCAATCCTCTAGGGATAGTTAGATTTTTTAACTAGATTATTTATTTTACATATAAGGTTTCCTTTCCATCACAAACCTTTACCATAGAGTCAAAATCTATAATGGTTCCTTCAAACTCATCTATATAGCACAAAAACCTTGTTATTTGATCATCATTATCAAAGACCTACCAATGATCAATGTAGTCTTGGATAGAAGATCTCACCAATACCTCAACCTCATACTCATAAGAGGGATTTCTATGTTCAACTTTAAACTCGATAGCCCTCTTTGTAAGCATATATGCCACATGATTAAGGTTTTGGGTGTGATACTCAATATTTAAAGCATTGAACCATTCTAAGCAGTCCCATACATCATTTTCATATTGCTTCAATCTTTTCTATTTTATGGTGTAAAAATATCAATTATATTTTACCACTAGTTATGAATCACCCTTAACTAACAACCTCTTGAATCCATATCCACGATGATCTAGAGGCCAATCAAGAGTGCTTCATATTTCATAATATTGTTTGTCCAATCAAAATATAATTGGAAGGAGTATTTGTATACTTAGCCATTAGGGGCATAGAAGATGAACCCAAATCCATTTCCAATATTTTAATATGATACATCAAAGTGCATGGTCCAAATAGAGTCTTCATTAGCAATACCAGATTCAAGAGTAATCTCCATGTAGTTGACACTCCCTAAAAAATTCCTAATGTCTATTTACACATACAAAACTTCATTCAGATATTACTTGGGATCTTATAGGACATGAAAAATTTGTGATACCTGGTTTAGGCAAACTATTTTCCCATCCAAAGGTATAGTGGTGTAGGACAAGTCCATCTAAACACTACCCCCAATACTAGTGGCTCTTTTTCCAGACAGCAACATACCCTAGTTTGGTGAGAAATCTACAATAATAATATCCATACTTAGGAACTTACCAGGGTATTGTGAGATTTGCACCACTAGTCCTTTAACCATGCCAATAATAGGTACTGATTTGGAATCCATGGTAATACATTATCCATATGCAACAATTATCCTTATAAAAATCTCATTCAACACATCTAGTGGCATAATATTATAGGATGCATCAGAGTTAAATATGCATTTATGGATAATCAGTCTATCAATCAATAGAGTGGTGTAGAATGGATCAACATCCATCTAAATATCTACCAATGTTATTCCCAAATATACCTATAAGTGGTGGTTACGGGACTCTGAGGTGTTCTCACTTTTTATAGGGAAGGTGAGAGAAGGTTTAAATTCAACAATCGCATTGGTGGTAACTTTCTCGATGAATCCCAAATATTCAAAATCTCTTCTCCTATGTTTTGGAATTCTAAGCAGCTCCACAAATGGTACTATGACCTTCAACTAAATCAAAACATGGGCCATGACATAAATAATTTATTTGGGTAGAGGAGTGTTAGTAGGTAAGATTGTAATATTCTCATTTGGGATACACCCTTCAAGAGTTAGGGGAATATGAGTAAGGGAACCAACACTCTTAACTTCATTTTTCAAATGAGGATTCTTGGGTTCATCCTTCTTTGGGATGTTAGATAATAAGTTATTTCTATTATTGGCATGGGTACTTCTTGGTTTGACATTATTAGGTGCAAAACCAAGCTTGGTGGAATTTTGGACATCTTTATTCCCTCTAGTCTCTACTTTAAGAGTAGCAGAGTATTTATCTTTTAAATGAGTATTCTAATCCTTACTTCTGAAATTTTACTCCTTATTATCTTGAGTAATTATTTCTAGGATCATCAATTATAGGTCCTTAACAAATGGAAGAGAAAATTCATATTTTTCTTTCATAATTGATCGTAAAAACTCAAAATCATGAATAGGCAATTCATATTCATACATCATGTTTACTTCATATATGAAAACTAGGGTTAGGACCCTTACCTTTTCACATGATCTCTAGAATGCTTGAGTAGTACTAATGATCATTAGCTCTATAGATGGAGAGGAAACCATCACATTTGGTTCAAAATTTTGGAAATTGAAACATTCATACATTAGAATGTCTGATTATCAAAGACCTTTAGATCACTCATAGCATCCCCTTAGAAGGTGTAGCTTTCCATGTCCTAGAATTCAACAATGTGGATATCATCTTTGTTAGATGCATATTGAAATCAACTATATTGACCTTTATAGCTAAAAGATCTGGTACTTTCCTTCCACCTCCTCAATTCTAGTTTCTTTTATGTTTGTCATCCCTTTTTATCCCTTTTCCCTTGTCATTATTCCTAGCTTTAAAATTTATCCTACCTTAACCCTAATATCAGGGATGATTCCTTTCCTCACTCTTATGATCCCTCCTATCATCATGGTTAGAAGAACCCTGAGACAACCCCTTTTCTTCTCTAGTCAACTTGTAGATCTCTTCCACAGTAGTGCCTAGAGTCTTCATAGTTTTCTCTAGATCTACACTCTTGTGGGAGGCTTGAAGCTTCTCAATATTTAACAACTTGACATCAACCCTCTTGTTTAAATGCTTATGCATAGCTTTGATATTATTTTCTATTTTGATAGCCAAATTGAAAGCCATCCTTAGATTCATGGGAGCCTTATCTCTAAGATAATAGGCTTCCTTTTTATCAAATACATCAAAATACTTAATCAAATAAGAAGCACCAAGGGGTTTGATGTCCTTTGGTAGCCTTCTTAATACCTTACTGAATCTAGAATCGATGTCCTTCACATATTCATTAGGATTCTTCTTGAGGCTCTTAAACTTAGTAAGCAAGAATCTGGGATCAATGTTATCACCATATTGCATCAATCATATATTTTCATGTGTCTATGGATCCATTGGGGAGAGATTTTAACCACTCTCGAGCCTCATCTTCAAGTGTGTAGACAAAAAAAATTATACACACATCTTCTAGATCTATTTCATAATCTTTAATGACTAATAGGTTTGAAATAAAAATAAGGTAGATATAAGATTGGTCAAATGGAAAATACATTCTTGTTATTGGATTAAGATTAATTTTTATGGTTAATCAAAAGGAAACCTAGGTAAGGCATGAGGAGTAGGAGTGATCAGAGACAACAATGGAGCCTTATTAGTAGTGTATGTGAGTCACATGGAATTTCAAATGAAACATACTACATAATAAAACATATCCCTATGGGGTATCCACATTGCCAATGAATTAAACATAAAAATAATGATTATTGAATAATATTCATTAAACATAATTAATTTCCTCAATAAGGTAACTACACCAACTTGGACCATTAAGAGTCTTAATGGTAATGTGGGGGGCGGGGGGGGGGGGGGGGAGGGGGAGGGGTGGGCGCGCGGGGGGGGGGGGAGGTGGGGGGTAATGGTAATGTGGTCTAGTTTGCTAACATGGGAGTTTCAAGATTAGACTTTATCAAATGGAAAAAATCTTTATCCATGCATCTTATTGTCAATCATATTTTTAAAGAGGAAGCTATTAATAATTCTTTTTCTTTTTAATTTATACTAGAGAATATCAAGTATTAATGGTACACACATATTAAGTATTAAATACAACATGCAACTATTATTTATTGAATACATTTATGAGTTAATAATTAGATGATCAAGGTATAAAGGTAAGTTAATCAATCCCTATGTGAATATTAAGCCAACCTTAGGTAGCGTAATAATGGCTACTTATAATAATTATATAATATCTAATTTCATTATTGGAATTAAACATCACATTAATAACATAACTTATTTTAGGTTATACACTCCACTGTATTCTATATAGTGGAGAAAAAGGCATTGAGAGGAAGATTTTAATGGTTAGTGAAGCCATGGAAGGAAACTGCCTATGATTTAAACTATTCTTATGAGGAAATAAAAATAAATAATATAGTATGGAACATTCTCAAGAAATTTCATTTGAGTCACTATATTAATAATATCAAAGGTTTCAAACCATGCTTATCCATTGACTTAGCCAAAGCATGGAAAGATATAATTGTTATTATGAGAGACATCACTTTGGATGTTTCAAAATAAATTATGGCTAGTGTCACTAGTATGTCCACAAAAGGCTTTTAATTTTTTTTAAAATAAAAGACAAAAGAACAATAAAATCCATTGTTTCTTAGGGAGAATGAGATAATTCATGAGCTGGAGGATGGCATTTTGATCAATTTCAACACTATGGGGAGGTTTCTACATGAAAATAATTAAATATGTCACTTTGAAAGGTAGATTTGACAAGATTTACTCTTCACTTTTCATTTCTCAATAACTTTAGGCATATTACGGTTATGAACATTCTATTTTTATTTTTTGTGTATCTACATAACTTAATTTTAGAGTATCAATAAGAATAAAAATGACTTTCCTATTCATTAGGATCTAATTTACCTGCTCTTCTAAATGGTTTAACCTCTCATTGCCCTTAAAGTGGTAAACATTAATACTTTAGATCTCAAACATTTGAGGATAGGGAAGGGTTCCTTTAATAGTATTGTTGAGAGGCACATGATCTAGAACATGGGGGATTTAAACACATTGGCACATATTTATAAGGAATATAGGGAGAAAAGTGTTATGGGTTCTAAATGGCCCCATGATTGTGTTTCATCTTCATGTGTGGTTATTAGCCTTAAGTAGGGTAAAAATAAAGGTAATGAGGCTTCATTTAAACCTTATATCGAGTTATACTCAGGTATCCATGAGGAATTTTAGGTTCCCTTATTTATACCTATTTCGAATCCCATTTGTCCTTCTCAAAATATGGAAATACTGGTCTCTAATGGTGATTATCATAAAAGGGTTGATAAAATGGAGAATACCCTTAAATGTCTAGTTAGGTATTATGAAAGGGTTTTTTAATGAAAATAATAAATTGAATAAGGAAATGAATTAAAACTATTTATTTAAAATGAGAGCTTGAAGAGTGTGAAAGAGCCTCAATATCAATGGGACTTATTACAGGATACTTTTGAAATAAAGGAGGATCTGGTTAATATGGGAAATAAGCTAAAGAGTATGGAAGAAGAGTTATATATGGTTAGAGAAAAGATGGAGGATTATAATAAGAAGAATAGAGGGAATAGCACCAATAAAAAATATGTTGAAGAAGATACGAGGAAAATGAAGACCATAGACGCTCAAGATGGACCTAGTAGTAGGAAAAGAGGCAAGAAGAAGAAGCATGGGGATGGAGAAGAGAAAAGGGGGAGGACACCTAGAAAAAACTCCAAGATATACAAGAAGATTAGGAGGTGGTAGAGAGATTTAATGATATTTTTTTAAAATAGGGTTAGGCTATATATGTTTTGACTTTTTATTACATGCTAGGAGGTTTTTTATTATTATAAAGTTAACTGCTTATTAATAGTAGCGTCACTTGTTTTTTTGGGTATGTTTTACGTTAGTTTTATGTTTTGAACTATTTTTTTATATCTTTGTGGATATATAAAAGGTTATGGGGCACTTTCAAAACCATTTTTACCCTTACATACACACACACACACACACACACACACACACACACACACACACACACACACACACACACACACACACACACACACACATACACATATATATATGTATATATACACACACACACACATATATATATACATATATATATATATATATATATATGTATGTATGTATATATGTATATATGTATGTATGTATATATGTATATATGTATATATATGTATACATGCACACACACATGTATATGTATATATTGTTGGAAATATTGTCATTGATGTCAAAGGTTTAGCATTATTGGTGATAAAGGCCCCATTACATTTAATGTTATTTGTAATAAATATATCTTGGCTAATATGAGTTAATATTTATTTAATATTAATGAATATATTTTTTGTTGCATATGAGACAAAAGAAGGGCCCATGGAGAAGTTGAAGAGCCATGGGGTAAAGACAAAAGAAGGATGGGACACATTTTCCCATGAAGAGTCATCTTAGGGAATACCAAGAGTCACCAAGTGAAGACAAAAGAGTAAGGGAACAATTTCTCATGAAGGGACACTTTGAGGAATACGAAAAGTCACCAAAGATAAGGACAAAAGTGGGAAGGACATTTTTGGTCATGAAGGGTCACCACATGACTTTTCAAAGGCTTGAATATGAAGGGTCATACAAGTTTGGCACCATTTTCCATGAGGATTTAAGGGTCACAAAGGGGGAAGGCCAAAGGTCATTTGGAAAGCTATAAATAAAGGCTTGAGAAGCCATTTGTAAATGTGGAATATAGAGGTTGATTTGATATTGTAATATCTAGATTAGAAGAGCAATTATGAGAGATTAATATGATTTGTATTTGTTATATCTAGCTTAAAAGAGAAAAGGTGAGAGAGAGAGGAAGGAGATGTTGTATTGATATATTATTTGTTGAGATAGCAACATTGAGAGATAGGTGTGTGGTATACACAAAGGGGTTGGTGATCCTATGGGTTGGTGCTCCTATGGGTTGGTGCTCACAAATAGTAGCTGGGTTGGTGTTTGGCAAAGGGGTGTGGTGCTCTTGTGGGTTGGTGCTCATGAATAGAAGCTAGGGGTGGTACTTGGAAAAGGGGTATGGTGCTCCTACAATCTTGGCTTGTGAATATTGTTTGGGTTTGTGCTCATTCATATACTTGAGATTATTCTCTATGGTTTTTCCCAAATTAGGTTTTCATGTTATATTTCGTGTCTCTCTCTATCTTGTGTGGTGTTTATTGTTTGAGTTTTATTGCATATCTTGAATGTTTCATTAAGTGGAATTTGGTTAAGGAAAATATTTATAAGATATATGATATACTGATTCACCCCGCCTCTCAATATGTCCCATGCTTAACAATTGGTATCAGAGCAGGTTCCTTCAAAAAGGGTTTAACAGCTTGAAGGTAGATCAAAGAAAAGCATAAGATGGCCAAGTAGCTAAAGAAGGAGAATCAAGAGTTAAAATCTATGGTTGAGGCTCTTAAGGAAAAGGTGTGTATCTTCGATTCTAAGTTGGCTATAGAAGTAAAAGAAAATAAGATATTTATTCAGGATCTTAAGAATTAGTTAGAGGTTACAAATTAAATTTTAACATCCAAAGAAGAAGAGTGTAATCAGTTGAAGGATGAGTTAGGTTATTTAAAGGATAATCATGAGAAGCTTATAATCAAGGTTGAGAAAGATCATGAAATATTGGTCCAAGGAAATAAGAATGTAGGTTTTGAAGGAAAATCAAAGAAGTTGATCAGGCATCCCAATCCTTTTAAGTTTTCAAATTCTTTTCATGGCTATTGTTTTGTTTGTCATCATGTTGGTCATAGGGCAAGAGACTGTATGAGGAGAAACAATCAGTCAAAGGGAGATCTTAGTCACATTCAAGAAAAAGGTATGAGAAATATTGTTTGCTTTTGTTGTCATAAGGTTGGCCATATTGCTAAATTATGTCCAAAACAAGTAAAGAGATCTTCAAAGTATGTCAAAGGTTACAGAGCCCCTAACAGATATGAGAAGAGTCAAATTAAGGTTTGGAGACCTAAAATGATAAAGGTTGATTAGGTTGAGTTTAAGAATGAAAATGAATTACTTGCTATAGTAGAAAAAGAATCAGATAAGAAGGATTGTGCAAAATCTCTTGTTACATTTGAGCATGAGCTTTATCAAGATAAGATAGTTGTAAAAGTTGAGAAAAAGAAAAACATCATAAATGATAAGGCTAGTAAGTCAAAAAGGTTAGGCATGCTTAAACGGATTCTAAAAGAAAAACACAAGAAGATCAAGGAAGAAATAGAGGAGATGTGGGAATCTCCTCAGATTTATTTCTATAACCCTATTGTGTGGGGTGTCTCTTCTAGGCTTCAAGGAGACACTTTTAAGAAAAATTGAAGTATGGTGGATGCTATTAGGTCTTGGCTATGTTGCATGACAAAAAGGTGAGTTGACAGATTAATTTGTATATCTTTTGAGTGAATAGATTTTTGAAGAAAATTTTGCATCAGTGTTAAGGTTTGAGGCTATTAGAATGATTCTTGCATATGCAGTGTTTAAAAGTTTTAAAGTATTTCAAATGATTATGGTCATAAGAAATTAGAATGTTTAAAAAGAGCTAACAGTTTCAAAAAGAAAGAAAAGAATACTCATGCAGATTCAATGAAGAAGGATCAAAGTTTCAAAGCTCTATTCATCAGGAGTAAGGTTCAAACATAATCATGGTAGAAGAAACAACTTAAAAATTCTATGTTGGTGCAAATAGCTTTGCATGTAAGAAATAAAGATCAGCCATGGTTCGTTGATAGCAGATGTTTGAGGCATATGACAGGAGATAAAAGTAAATTCATATGTCTAAATAAGATCAATGGTGGTATAGTGAGATTTGGAGATAAAACAACTACTAGGATAGCCAAAAAATGTACTTTGAGTTTGGATTATGGTAGAACTAAGACTAAGAATGTTTTATATGTAAAAGGTCTTAAGCATAAGCTATTGAGTGTTAGTCAAATATGTGATCAAGGATATACATTAAAGTTTCATAAAGAATGTTGTGAGATTAGAAGAAAATATTCAAATGAGTTGATTGTAGATTCTCAAAGGACAGGGAACAATGTGTATGTATTGTCAGATATCTTCTCAAAGGCACAATCAAAGGATACATTCAAAGATAGGTGAGAAGAGTTGGGAGTAATTTCTATTACTTCATACCATTGATGTTTAGTATCAAGTGAGGGGGAGCTAAGTTTTAGCTCTAAGTAGGCCCTTTGCCATTGATGTCTAAGGGGGAGAATAATAGGTATAGGTGCACGTGAAAAAAATAGGTACAGGTTGTTATAGTAAGGGGGAGTTACTGTATGTTTTTAGATGACAGTATGTGCAGGTGACAAGATGTGGCAGTTTCAGGATTAAGGTTGCCATCAATGACAAAGGGGGAGATTATTGGAAATATTATCATTGATGTCAAAGGTTTAGCATTATTGGTGATAAAGGCCCCATTGTATTTAATGTTGTTTGTAATAAATATATCTTGGCTAATATGAGTTAATATTTATTTAATATTAATGAATATATTTTTCATTGCATATGAGACAAAAGAAGGGCCCATGGAGAAGTCAAAGAGCCATGGGGTAAAGACAAAAGAAGGATGGGATGCATTTTCCCATGAAGAGTCATCTTGGGGAATACCAAGAGTCACCAAGTGAAGACAAAAGAGTAAGGGTGCAATTTTTCATGAAGGGACACTTTGAGGAATATGAAAATCACCAAAGATAAGGACAAAAGTGGGAAGGACGTTTTTGGTCATGAAGGGTCACCAAATGACTTTTCAAAGGCTTAAATATGAAGGGTCATACAAGTTTGGCACCATTTTCCATGAATATTGAAGGGTCACAAAGGGGGAAGGCTAAAGGTCATTTGGAAATCTATAAATAAAAGCTTGAGAAGCCATTTGTAAATGTGGATTATAAAGGTTGATTTGATATTGTAATATCTAGCTTAGAAGAGCAAAGGTGAGAGAGAGGAAGGAGATGTTGTATTGATCTATCATTTGTTGAGATAGTAACATTGAGAGATAGGTGTGTGGTATACACAAAGGGGTTGGTGCTCCTATGGGTTGGTGCTCATGAATAGTAGTTGGGTTGGTGCTTGGCAAAGGGGTATGGTGCTCCTATGGGTTGATGCTCATGAATAGTAGCTGGGGTGGTGCTCAGCAATCGGGTATGGTGCTCCTATAAGCTTGGCTTGCGAATATTGTTTGGGTTTGTGCTCATTCATATACTTGAGATTGTTCTTTGTGGTTTTTCCCACATTGGGTTTCCACATTATATCTGGTGTCTCTCTCTATATTGTGTGGTGTTTATTGTTTGATTTTTATTGCATATCTTGAATGTTTGATTAACTAGAAGTTGGTTAAGGAAAAGATTTATAATATATATGATATACTAATTCACCCCCCTCTCAGTATATGTCGTGCTTAACATATATATATATATATATATATATATATATATATGTTAATATATATATATGTATGTATGTATGTATATATATGTATATATATATATATATGTATATATATACACATGTATATGTATATATATACACACACACATATATATACATATACATGTGTATATATATACATACATATATATATATATATATATATATATATGTATATATATACACATGTATATGTATATATATGTGTGTGTGTGTGTATATATGTATATATATAATTGTATATATATATATATATATATATATATATATATATATATATATATACGTATGTATGTATGTATGTATATATGTATATATATATATGTATATATATATACATATATATACACATATATGTGTATATATATAGATACATATATACGTACATACATACATATATATATATATGTATGTATGTATATATACATACATATATATATATATATATGTATATGTATGTATATATATGTGTGTGTGTATGTATGTATATGTGTGTGTGTATATATATATATATATATATATGTATGTATGTAGATATATACACATATATATGTGTATATATATGTATGTATATATATGTATATATATATATGGATATATAAGTATGTATATATATGTATGTATATATGTATGTATGTATGTATATATGTATTTGTGTGTGTGTGTGTGTGTGTGTGTGTAATTTCAAATTGTATTATTTTATTAGAGTTTATTTATAGCCTTAATTTTATATTTTGTGTTTATATTTTATTTCCCAAAGCACCATCTCTATATTGTGACACCTAATTAAATTTGGGTAGGGCACATATACACACCTATATTTTTTAGTAACCAACACTTTATCTTTTAAGACTCATCAATATATCTTTCTCATTAACTGCACATCCTATGGTGAGTGCACAGAGTTGGGGGAAATTTCCATGGAAATTTACCCTAATGCGTATACATTAGAAGTATAGCATAACACATTATGTCTATGATGTATATGTTTTATATAAATTTAGGCTTATAAATACTAAGTTATAACATGTCCGCATTATACCAACATAGAAAAAAACTCATAACAAACCTATATTTTTTAATAACTAACACTTTATTTTTTAAGACTCATCAATATATATTTCTCATTAAGAGCACATCCTAGGGTGAGTGCATAGAGTTAGGGGAAAATTCCATGGACATTTACCCTAATGTGTACACATTAGAAACATAACATAACACATTATGTCTATGATGCATATGTTTTATATTAATTTAGGCTTAGAAATACCGAGTTATAACATGTACACATTATACCAACATAGAAAAAAACTCATAAAAAGACCCAAACCCATGTTTTTTTTCATTTTCCCTCATCATCTCGATGAATTGGAAATGATACCACCAAGGAGAGGTAAGAAAATAGAAACTAAACCTATTAACACTAGATTTTAGTAATTTTTTTTAAAAATTAAATCCATTTTTTATATAGCTCAATCAACTATATTTTTCATATAGAGGAAAACCTAATAACCCTCATCCTAACCCCCTAACCATCCACCTAATCCTCATAACCCTCCACATTACACATTTAAACCTATTAGCCCTCCTATAGTTCTACAAGACCTCCTAGGTAGTCAGGAGGATTTGGTTTCACACATAGTAGAAAATAAAATATAAACTGACAAAATAAATAGGATAATGAGGGACCCCACTTCAACCAAGACTCACCACACCTATTTAGACAATACCCTAGAGTCATTAACAGGTCAAGCTGACTTGATAATGAGTCAAATAGATAGATGGGTATCATATAGGGATAAATGTGTGATTTGTTAATATGAAAAATTACAAACACACGGTGTGAAGGATTAAAAAAATATCAAAAAACCTAATTTGTTCCTTATTCATTGACCTAACAACCAATACATCCTTTGCACTATCCAAAAAATGCTTCTCGATCCACACATGCTAGCATAATTTTATTATAAATAATTTTGGGAGCTATTATGGATGGTGTTTCATTACCCATTGTGTAACAACCATGATTTCCCATTTTATATTTTGAATAAAATATACTATGAATTTATCCTCAATGATATTCCAAATGATTTTGACCAGTTAGTGTTTCAGGGTTAAGGGAAAGGCTCTATGTAAGATAGAAAAAATGCATGTTGTGTGTCTAATAATCCTATAAGGGTCCCTACCTAAAATCCACTTCATCTCTAAATCCCATTTATAGTGAAGGATTTCATGGATATTTATAATTTTCATGGACTTAGTACACTTATTGATATACTTATTCAACATCTGAATAGGATTTTTGATACTGATGCTAGAGATACTCCACCCAATTTACATACCTAATCTCACCATTGTATAATTATTGGTGATATATGTACTACACCTCTAGATGATTATGGTTGTGCTTCTGAGGGCTTAGATAATATGCTTTTTAGGTATGAGTTTTTGTCCTATACATTTGATGTGCACACATTGATCACTACACATATGCAGGTATCTTTTTTATTTGACTTGTTAAAATTTAGATATGTTTGTATTTAATGTTTCAAGATGAGAAAGTTCCATCATATTCATGGTCTGTTAATGCATTTTAGGCTAGTTGATATTTACATATGAGAAACTAGTTTTTGAGCCATATACTAATGCATATGTTGATGATATTAGGACAATGTTCATATATACAGAAGTAATTTTGAGTTAATATTATACTATATGTACATGTTTTTATTTATATATATCTATGCTCTTGAATAAAACCCATACCTATTTAAATTAAAATTTGAATGATAGTGATCTATGAGTGAAAATTATGTGTGAGATGTGTTGAAAGATATACAGAGAAAAACCTTAACCTAAGAGATCCTAGTTGAATATATACCTTATAGGGTGAATAATGGATATTTGAATTATTTTAATAATGATCAACCTTATAAAGAGTGCCCTTAAATGTCTAAGTATTTCTCTCATTTTTTTGAAAATATATATTCTTTCTCTTTTTTCTTGTAATTTCATATTGGTGGTGTTCCTTCACATTCTCAAAATTATTTTAATTCTTCACAAGTTTCTTTATTATAAACTCTCCTTCTTAGCATTTCTTAAAGTACTCAATATGTTAATTGCTACCTATAGTACCACTACTTATCTTCTAAATCCTTTAGATAGTTACCTTGTGTCAATAATGCATGTTGTGTAACATCTTAAGTTAACTTTACTATCAATGATCTCAAAATTCAAGTACACTACTATTAAGTAGTATTTTCTTGGTCTATTTTATTCATGTCCCTTTGAACATTTTTCTCCTTATTTTATGTTTCTCTTTTTGTGTCTACTTCCATTCCAATAGGGTCATAACTTGATATAGTAAAGTTTATAAACACAAAAGTGCATAGTTCAAGTATATAGGATAAGGAATAAATAAAGAAAGTGAGTAGAGTATAAAAGCTTAAGAGTGATAAAATTTTAAGTATAAGACCTAAATTTTAGTGGCTAGGGAAAATTATTTTCTCTATTCCTCAAATTGCATCATTTCCATTTGATTATGAAAGTGAAAATTCATATAAGAATTAGGTCTTAAATCACAATGAATTATTTTTCAGATAAATTTCTTCTTGGTTTCCAATTTATATAAAGATAAAATGGTTTTGGAATTTATTTTAAGTGATTATGGGTTTAATAAATGAGATAAATTTTCCATATATCTTTAATATTTTATAGAAAACTAATCAAGGTTGTTTGTTCAACTAAAGACCAATGTGGATATTATTCCATCTATATGAGCTGATATAAACATAGGTGTTTTTTATACAATGACATCTACACATACACTCACCAAGGTACAAGGTAACTTGTAGAGAGAAGTTTTAAATATATATTTATTTTAATAATTTTACTGGATAGTTGAGTAAATATAACTTATGCGAATGTATTGTATATGCAGGGTTATCCAATGACATTTGGTATTCCCATTCAAATGATTAGTAGGGTAACTTTTCATTTTTTACCATTTCACATGCATGTTCATTCACCTCCACCTATCACTGACCTTGTTGAGCATCAGATGAAGATTGATCATGACCATGTGATTAGAATAAGTGGATGTTTAAATTATTTTTTAGTCTAGTTTAATATGAATTTATTAAATTGGTTACATGTATAGTATGTAAATTTTTGAATAATATTTATATTTAAAGATGTTCATCTATAGGCAATATATGATTATATAAGGAATCACATTCATGTCTTTGATTAATCCAATGCATCTGAGGGATCTCCATCTACGAGCAAGGCATCTCAGGGAGAGTATTCTTTGAAGAAGGTAAAGAGAGACTATTTGATGAGAAAGATGTCTTAGATGATGTACTTGTTTGTACTACTATATGTAAATGTATGCATTTTGGATTTGTATGCTTATATGATATTCACACAAAATTATATTATGCTCTTAGATGATGTAAATTTTTATATGTATTATTAGTATTGTATGCCTATATGGCATTCACCTGACACTCTATTATGTTCTTATTTTTTATGCCTTTATGGATTTTATGGATACATATACATATATATTCACATTTTGAGATGACATATTTTCATGTATAATTTGGATTACATTAATATTTCAAAACTAAATTTGATGTTTGTATGGCCATATATAGATATGATCATCTTTAATATTTCCTTCATATAATTTATTAAAACTAACTAACAATATTTCAATATGTGTTTGGATTAAAAAATATATGGCATAAAATAGTATAATGTTTGAGATAGAGTCATATATTACTATGAAGTGCCTATCATGATTGTGTTACACCATTTATCACTATTCCAGTGTGGATACCCTTGCTACACTAGTTTAATAAAATTTAGGACTTGATATTTACATTTTTTATTCATTAAATTTATAGACATAGAAAATTTATATTATAATTAAAAGTCAAAAACTAATGGAATACTCATCTCTTACAACTTTTTTTGGATGCCCTTATACACTTTACTTGTACATGTTTGATGAAGTGGTTATGTCATACCTCCTCTTTTGGGATGTTCTCTCTTTGGAGATGATTTACATTCTTGTTTGATGCATCCACCTTTATTGAAAGGTTTTCCTCTTCTTGGATTCAAATTCAATTCACCCATGTAATCATTAATTGATGTTGTTCTATCTCCTTATCCATGGATTTATTTCCCTTATTTTATAGACTATTCTTTGGCCCTTTGAAGTAGTGAAAATTTATAATTGTCATGTCTCTTGAGTATTTGAGATAATTTGGTGGTTATATGTGTTTTTTTTCTCTTCATAAACTTTTTTATCTCCCTCTCCGATACACTCATCTTTTCCATTTCTTATCTTCTCATCATATATCAATTCCATTGTTTAGGAGTGCAAAAACACTGATAACAAATGTTGTCAAATTTGAACTAGCAAGTAAAGAACTCTACCTATGGTGATTATTTTTTATAAAATAACACTAAAAACACATATGGGTTGGAAACTAACATCCAATACTAGGTTCTTGTCTTTTTATCACACTTGGTCAAGAGACCCACCACCCATTTTAACTTCAAGAACACCCTTCCCAATATAACAAACATGCAATTTTTTAGCCTAACTTCAGGCATGCATAAAACGGAAAATAAAAATCATTGGAAAAACAAAAAGATCCATAAAATATATTTTTAATTCCTATAATTTCATCATAGATCATGTTTATTTAACCTTCAATACCAATTTATGGCACAAGTCTTTATAATGGGTCCTAAAATATAATGTTTTTTAAGTGAAGAGACAATTTCTTCAACTCTAATTGGTATTTATGCCTTCCAAACCTATATGTGAAAATTAATCTCTTTGATAAAATTTATATAATAAAATTTCAAATGTTCTCATGACCTTGACTTCCAAACCAACCCAGAGGCATGTTTTCACTACTATTCAGCAGTAAAGAAACATTAAAAATAAATATTGTCAAAGTTGAAATGGTAGCTGGAGAACTCTACCTCCAATGCTTCATGGATGGAAATTTGAAATACTTACATGTCTAGGATGGTAGATATAATCTAGGAATAAGTTATTAGCCTCAAATAATGATCAAGTGAGAGACACACCACCCATTCTTGCCTCAATAATGCCCTTCCCAATACAATAAAAATGCAAATTTTTAGCCTAACTTTAGGAATGCTTAAAATCAAAAATATAAGTCATTGGAATTAACCAAAATAACACTACATTTCAAGTAAAATACTTGTAGTTTCACCCTAGAGCACATATATGGATACTTCAAGACCAATCCATTACACAAGTTTTAGTAATAGGTCTTGAAATGTAATTTTTTACAGTGAAGAAAGAAAATCTTGAGCTCTAATTGAAATGTATGATTTCAAGACCTCCATGTGTAAATAAATCACTTTGATCACATATACATAGTAAAATTACATGTATTCCCATGACCTTGAACTCTAAACCCACTTGGATACATGTTTTCACTATTGTTCAATAGCATGGAAATACTAACAATAAATGTTGTAAAAGTTGAAGTGGCTATTGGAGAACTCTACCCATGGTACTTTGTGGCTAGAAACTAGTGTTTCCAACATGTCTGGGTGGAGGATAATATCTGGTACCATGTTCTTAGCCTCCCATCACACCTGATCAAGATACCTAGTGTATACATATAATATTTTTTATTTTATCATTTATTGATGTTTTCTCTCTTACAAGAATATATCATGTGTCACTCTCTTTGATTACATGCCTTAAATGGTACACCAAGAAAGGGATTGTATGACATTTGGTGCTTTATAAGATTTTTGATCCTTATACCATTACCTAAAACAACTACAAGCTACTTTTCTCTAACATCTTAAAAAATTAAAAGATTTATATACACTCCTCCATGTGATTCACCTTTATAAATATCCCCTACCTAAGCATGCACCCCTTTTATTCATTTAATGATTATCTCGGCCTAGTTGACCTTGTTTGGAATTCAATGCATGTTGCATGACTTAATCAGCAGAGTAAACCTAGTTTAAGGCCTAATAACTCTATTTCCCATCAAATAGATTGACTTGGATGACCTTGTTATCAAAAAAAATTAGGAGGGTTTAGGATTAATCCTTGGATATAAATACCTCCTTCATTTTTAAAGAGAGGATCATCAAATTTTTCATCATTACATCTCATAAATCTAGTTATACTATAAATTACAGATTTCATTATTTAGGGTTTTGCATTGGAGTAGTAGCATTCATCTTATGGAGGTCTTGGATGCATAGGATAAGTATTGTGGCCTAAAACTAATCTATCCTCTTAATAATTCAAAAACCACAACAACCACTAGGAAAGCACCATTAGACAAGGGAGATATTGAGGCATGATGGGTTCAATCTAATTGGATAAGTATTCCTAAATATTCATTTTGATAGGTAGATATTGTACAACTAATGGATTAAATTTTATCTCTCCTTGAATATATTATTTATATATTATCTTAAATATATTTATCTTTTCTTGTGATATGTTTACTTCCCCCCTTTTTCCATAAGATTTGGTGAGAACTAGATTAGCTTGTATGTTCATTTACTAGATTAGCTTGTATGTTTATTTTGTATATTAGTTAATTTCTATTTATCACATTATAAAACCTAAGGTTACTATATAATTTTGTTTGACTAGAGGCCGTATAAATCTCTCCTTTAGTATTGTGTAGTAAGAGATACCTTAGTTAGGTTTAGAAGATCCATAATTGGTCACAACCTCAAAATAATAAAGTATTGCTAGTAGATTTTTAATTGATTACCTTCTCAGAGATTAGATATTACTAAGTAAGATAAGGTGTAGATCCATCTTATTTCACTTTCATACATTTTGGTGAATCTAGCCCTTGTAATTTTTTATTTTCATTTATAGTCAATTAGATCAAGCCTATTGATCCAGATTCATATACTATGCATAATTTTTCAAACTTTGCCAATCATGTCAACATAGTTCTACTTTTTGTGCATAAGTTTTTCAACTTCATAGAGCCTATCAACCTAGTTTTTATTTATATGTGTAGGTTTTTCAACTTCATCAAACTTACCAACCTATTTTTTATTTTTTGTGTAGGTTTTTCAAATTCATTGAGCCTATCGACCTAGTTCTATATTTTGTGAATGGTTTTTAGAATCAGCAAACTAGATCAAACTGATCGATCCCATCATTATTTTTTGTCTTTTATGTTTAACTAAATTGACATGCTCAATTATGTTTATTTATGTATTTATTTTTTAGCTAACTACATTGATCTGATGGATCTAGATTTATTTTCCTATTTCTATTAGTTTTATTTATACTAGATTTACTAACTTGATTATATCCAAATAATATTATTTTCTACCTTAATAATATCATAAACTCATCATAATGACCTAGTTAAAAAACATAAACATTCTACAATAAAATCTACTAGATCAGCATATTTGATCTTATTTTATCTACCAGGTTCAATCTACACAGTTCAACATTTTCAACTTATAAATTTTTAAGAAAACAATATTTTCCTATCTTTTACTTACAATACTAATTTTGTATAATTTTTATCAATTTTTTAGTTGTAAACAATCATACTTACACAGTCAACTAGATAGGCTAGCTTGATCTAGTTATATGCCTATATTCTACCACTAAAACTAAGTTTACCTACCTGAATTTATTTATTATTGCCTATTTTTATAATAGACAAATTTGATCAACTCTATTTCATTCTATTTTATTTGTCTAACTTGATAGACGTACTCAATCTTATTCATTATGTTTCACTTTTTATTTTAAACAAAGGAAATAAACCTACATTTGATATTAATCATAGTCAAATTAATTTATACTTGGTTGCTTATTTATTTTCTTTCAAAAAATTGTAACTTAGTTTTCAACATATTACTATTTGCCTTTATTTTTGTCATTGTTTGGCTTTCCCTAGAAACTATATACCAAAAATTTTAAAACTACTTATCTCCCTTCACAAAGGGCTACGTGATATTATGTTTATAGTCCTTGTCTATCATTTATAGATATTATGACATGAGGTGATTCTCCCAATTTCCATAGCCATATTATAGAGTTAAACATGGTCTTTAGTTTCCATGTACTTCATGGTATTTTAGAAATGCCTAGGATTTCCATTTATATTGAACCTTAATGATCCATTAATTTGTTTGATTGTGTGGTGTATCAATTAGTGGTTAGCTTTGAGAATTTAATTTCAGCTTACCCTTGAAATATATTTTAGTGGGTTATGGTAATGGCACTTCCTCCATAGTTAGCAATCTAAAATATTGGGCAGACACTATCCAATGAACAAGTACATATCTTTGGAATCCTACACTATCAATCATAACCTTTAGTAAAACTTCTTGATATATTTTTTTTAAATAATTAATCATCATCCAAATTACATTCTTATTGCTTATTTTTTGTAATTCTATGTTGTATTGCAGACTATATTATCTAATAATGATATATTTTTTTTGATGTGTGTTGTAACTAGATCAAATAGTTTGACCTAGTTGCTTCTGTGTTTAACCTTTATTTTTTATATTTAGAACCAAATCATCCAAATTGAGACCATTTAAAAAAAATACATTGTAAACCCAGATCAACCAAATTGACCTAGTAGATTGTTATGGTTTCCTAATCTCCTAATTATATTGACCAACTTGACTTAATCAGTTTGTAGATATTTCTCTTTTCCTATTTTTCCAACTAGTTTGACTAGCTTGACCTAGTTAGTTCACACATATTTTTATTTTCATGGTTTCCTACAATATATCCTCATAAGAGAGATCAATCTCATCAAATATGAGGCCTCTTTGCTTAGGATAAAGGTGAAGTAGGTCCCAAATGGAGATTCCAGTCAAGAGGCCATGTAACTCCTTAATGATGGACATTGTCTGGCATGGGGAGGGATGTTATGCCTAAATTTAAACCTAACTTTCGGATTCCTTACCCTCATGGGTTGAATGGGATGCCCAACAACACTAGTCTCTTTGGTGGGGTCGTGGCTCAACCAAAGTGTGTGTTGACAAAGAACTCACAACTAGTGGGAGTGATGTCAATATAAGAAATGACCTTGATACCCTAATGCTTAGATTTCCCTCTTGAGTTAGCCTGAGAAGAGGAGTCAAAAGAGGTGAAAGAGCAAGAAGGAGAACATGGGGCCTTGACCTTCAATTTTTTCTTTTTCTTCTTGTTCTTGTCCTTATTATGGTCTGGTAGAGGCTTCTTAAATACATCCAACTTTTAGTTGGGTTCTATAAGAGGAAAACTCTATGATTGAGGTGAGGATTACCCACAAACTATTAGGCAACATAATTAGCATCATTATGCCCCTTCATCTAATGGTACTTTAAAAACTTGGGGGTCATAAGGGAACATCATCCATTATTTCACTGAGATGGATTTAGAAACCTTCCTATCAATTGGTTTTTTACTCATAAAATTTACCTCATGGCTTTCATTCTTGTCTTTCTTCTCAAGAGGAGAATTAGTGACACCATCACTAGTCACATTAGGATTTTGACCATGCAATGAGGATGAATTTTGGGAAGTTATGGGACATATGTCTACATGCACCTCAAATACTTCAAATATTAGACAATAGCTTCATCATAAGAGGTAGGATCATGCTTGAGGACCTTAATGTAAACCTCTTGCCTCAATGCTCATATGAACATATCATAAAGTTGGTCATCTAAGAACCTGGTTCTGCACATATGAATAGTTTCACACCATCTATGCATAAAATAAAATTTAAACTCGCCTTTGGCCTACACCATGGAGGTGAAAGACTAGATATCAAGGTTAAAAGGTCTAGAAATATTGGAGGAAATCATCTAAAAGGAGATAAAAACTAGAGAGCGAATCTAGAGGTAGATTTTGAAACTAGACCAAAGCTTCACCTCATAAAGAATGAGATAATATCTTTAATAACATGCCTTCATCTTGTTCCCAATCCATACATTCCATCATGAATGTTGTAATATGATCTATAGGACTAGATTCCTAAGTCCCATCAAACTTTAATAGTTCAAGGATAGAAGTAGGAAGGGGAATAACATCCACATAAGGAGCTAGAGGATTTTGATAAAGATCCTCATAATCATGATTGATAGTAGGCTAAAAACAAGCTCTAAGATGGGGCTTATGATGGTAATGATGTTTCTTATGCCCAGAGGCATCATCATGACCATGGCTATGGAAATCATGATGTCGATGTGGCTCCTGATAAGGAGGTTGATCATAACAAAAATCATCTCTACCATGAGGTGGGGAATGACCACAAGAAGTGTGATGATCCCCATGAGGCTAATGGGAAGATGTGGAATACTCATAGAAATGTTCATAATGATCAAAATATCTATGATTCTAGTTATGTACCATCAAATAAAGATCAATCGATGGTCATTAAGACTCATGATATGCATCCCACATATCTCTAGTCTACAAATGACAATTAAAATCAACATGGTCATCAAAATCTCTAAAGGAAGGGATATTAGGATGAGAATAACCCTCATGGTGAAAATATCTTACCATGTGGTAATACCTATGATCCATAGCATGGACATGTGGATGTTATTACATGAGATTTTCTTACCAAAAAAGAGGTAGGGAACTCATGTGAGAACTAGTTGAGGCACTTGACATTGAACAAGTATGACCTCTATCTCCAGAGGATGCATGCCATAGATTCTTAGGGAGATTAGGGTGCACTTCATTTACCTAAAGACATCTACATAAATCATCAATGATTATGCAAAACTCACCTTGTCCTAAATGGTTAAGAGGATCCTCATCACCTCCAATGGGTGAGTGAGATGCAGCATGAGGATGAGCAAAAACATCCTCAGATGAATGAAGTATAGATTGGTGAAAAAGATATCGAGTCTATCAGTTGTAGTCCTACTAATATTGTTCTCTTTTGAATACGAGAGGGTGTAGACTACCATGATGGGTCAAAGGAGGATATTGGATCCTATGGTGTATATGGTGTTGAGTGTGGAGCCCTTTGGGGCTGTCACATGACCATAGGAATAAATTTTGGGGGCCTGAAGAGCTCTAAGGATGTAGGGGGTGTAATTTTCATGTTTTCCACATGTGAGTGGAATATTCCTTATATTCCTAATTTCTATGTATTCCATATTTTCATGGAGTTATTTGTTAGATACTTTTTCCCATGTTGACTTCCTTGTTTTGAGGAAGCTAGTTAGTTTTTGGAAAATAGAACTCCTTCCTATTGAGTGGAGTTGGATGTGA
This sequence comes from Torreya grandis, assembly GCA_037957365.1. NCBI lineage: Eukaryota > Viridiplantae > Streptophyta > Pinopsida > Cupressales > Taxaceae > Torreya > Torreya grandis. Next base: position 1,601,563 of record JARHVA010003584.1, read on the forward strand.
TCACATGCTTTTGGGATAATGTTCCCTTAGAAGGTGGAGAGATGGAAATGGAAAATTCCTCCTTGGGAGAGATTTTATTTAAGATTGATGAGGTGGAATAAGGTTGTCACATGTTAGATAATGCTTATCTTGGATAATCATTGCATATTTGTTCCTCCTTTTATGGATTTTATTCATTTTCTTATATATAACATGTGGTGTGGCCTTTAGAGGTTGATGGTTTATTTGTAGGGTAGTTCTTTAAGGATCAGATTCAAAGTATAGGTGTTTTTTAAAGTACAAATGTTCATCATAGGGTGTGGTTTAGTAACTTGTGAGATAAAGCATTATGCATGTGTAGGTGAAAGTGCAGCTTTTTGTGCAACACTTTCTATAGGAGAATTTTCTATCTCTGTGAGAGTTCATTATAATATTATTTTAGATTACTGATTTATTTGAGAACTTTCATTTGTGGATGTAGCCCACATTGGGTGAACCATGTTAGATCTATGTTATGTATGTTATTATTATCTTTCTCTCATTTATACTTTCATATTAATGGTGAAGTAAGGAATGTTTCCATGATGCATTTTATTTCATAGCTTTAGATATAGTTTATGGTAATTGTAGATCTAGATTTAAAAGTGTTTTATTCCTCACATATGGCATTCCAATACAACCATGGCTTGTTCATGAGTGAGCTCAAGGATGAGACTGTAAATGCAATGGGAGTGATTTCCCAAGGGTGGGAGGTTAGCCATGGGTGAAATGAAATAATAGAAACATGGAAGATAATAGAAAAGGTGAACCATAGTAAAACTAATAGGGAGAATAACATAAAACCAAAGTATAAAACAATAACCAATGCAAGAGCTAAAACATAACTAAAAGCAAAGCCTAATAGCTAACAGAGGGGAGTTGGATAAGAGAGCTCTAAATGGGATATAACTAGCATTAAATAGTATGTGAAAGTAGTGTTTGGCAAGGTGCTAAAACAAACCACTAAGAGGCTAGAAGGCTTAGGGGTTATATGCGCTATAAGAGGTTTATAGTGGTTATTCAATTTGCCAACTAACACCAAGCTATAGATAGACTTGTAAACTAGGTTGGTGATAGAATGAACAAGTGTACAAAGTACACAAGTTCCTAAATAGATCCAATCATAGTAAAGCAAATGGCTAAAACTATACTATGGATTGAATAAACAATATATAAATAACAATACTAAATGAAAGAAATATCCAATGGAATGTAAATCTAGAAACTACACCACTTTGAGGCCAAATGAAAGACATTTTGGGAAACAAATATGTTTTCAAACAAGGGTTAAAGATCATGCCTATCCTATATTTGAGCTATCTTTCAATGCAATACTACTATTTTTTGATAATGCAATATTTCTTGTTTTAGAGAGAGAGAGAGAGAGAGAGAGAGAGAGAGAGAGAGAGAGAGAGAGAGAGAGAGAGAGAGAGAGAGGGTTTGCACAAGTTTTCTAGTTTGTTGAATATGCAAAGGAGAAAGTTTCTAAAGAAAGAAATGGCATAAAACAAAGGAATATTTTAGGTAATGAAAGTACTCTTTGGATATACACAAATACAAAAAACTTCAAAAACTATGCTAAATAAGATACCTAACAACTAGTTTTCTAAAACAAAACAAACCTTAGCATATATACTAATATAAATAAGCAAAGAGTTTCACTTTGAAAATAAAAGTGCCCTCATATAAAAATAAAATGTATGTTAATATTTTATACCAATTTATTATCCAAGCTATGAGGCAAGATATGAAGAAGATCAGTTTGTGTATAGGTTAAGTCTAGACCAAAAACCAAAACTGTGGAAGAGATGAAGGAGAAGCCACCAATCTATGAGAGGCAATTCAAAGAGCACAAGTGAAAAGTGAAATGGAGTCTTGAGGAGGCAAGTAATATTCTATAAGCTTCAAGAACACTATCAATATCAAAGATAATCACCAATGGTAGTAGCAACAAGGTCGAGCATCCCTTTTCATAAGGAAAATAATTATGGTTCGGGAGGCAGCCAACCTTTCAATGTGAGATGATCAGATAGAGATGATCATAGTAGAGATACAACAAAAGTGGAGTAAGAGTGAATAAAGAGTTTTAATTAATGAGGAAAAGCAAATAGAAGTCAACCTTAATCCATTAAACCATAGGAAACTATCCATTTTTAGCCATTTTGGTCCCTTCAGGACACTTTTTCATGCATTCTACCTAAGTCATAACCTAATTTATCACTTTTTTTAAGGAAATGAATGCCTTAGGCCATGGTTTTCCTCTCTAAGTGATGCCCTATGTCAAATAGGGCCCCAATAAAGTCAATAGCTTCCTGAATGGGTCTTGAGGGGTCCCTAGAGAGTTTATTTGATGTGAGAAAGGGTTGAGATGGACTGAGGGTGTATGGGGGATGAGAATATAATGTATGAAAGGTCCAAGTAAGTGTCCTATGACTCTAAGTGGGATAACTAGGGTTGGTAGTCTATATGTGAGATGATGTGTAATCATAAGGAGGAGTTGGGTCATGGGATGTACAATTCTAGTTATGTCATTTTGTTTAAATAAAGGTATTTATTATTGTGGTATGGTTCTAAACATAGACACCTTTAATATCTTATCTTTACCATATGATCAACTATCAAAATTATTTCTCATTATATCACTATATACACATATCCTTTTGAGCTCCATTTTCCCTTTATCTTCCCTTCATACTAAGAACATATTTATTAGTATTGAGATAACAAACTTTTTTATAGGCAAGACTAATTATTTATAAACATAACAAAATCTATAGGTATTTTGTATCCTGTAACCAAAGCCTAAATATTATACATGTTTATCATTTTTATAGTTCATGTTTGGTTATTTTGAATCCATATGGAGGAGGAATTAAAAAATCCACAACTTTTTTAAAATCCAAATCATTTAAAAAGAAATGATAAAACATAAAAATAATCATTCAAAAGTCAAGAATCACACCAAAAGACATTATTTATATCTCAACTCATCTCCTATTTCTAGGAAAATCTCAAAATCCACATTTGGCCTCATGATAAATTTAAGGTCCATTGGGGTGTGATAAGATAGTATACTATAGTAGAAGATTTCAAAAATTTCTAGTGTTACCTAATTTCTCATGCAAGTACCCAATCTTCATCGTAGATCAATGATTCTGTAAGGGGTTTTAAGGAATGGGGAACACATTGTTGGAAGGTACATCCATTTTAATTTTATTTTATATATAACCTTCATGATATGATCTTAGTACTACACTTATTTGCCCACAAAGTTTTGTGTCTATTGTGAACAAAAATCTTTTGAATTTTCCATCCAATAAATTCTTAGAGCTTACTTAGTTACTTAGTATGCCTCATTCCTATTAAGGTTTATTCCAAACACCTATGTCACACTTTTTGCATTCACTATTTCATTAAAATAATCCTAATATTCCTCCTTGATTAATATTATTTGTTATTTGAACATACCTCTTTGGTTCTATTTTTTTTATTTGTAATGTAAGAACATGGATAAGACTAGGCCTTCCTCACAAACACGTCTTTATCATCCATTACTATTTATCATTATTACTATTAACTTCATGGGTTTACCCTTTTTTAGTTGTAGTGTAAGATGTTGGATAGGACCAATTCTCCTCACAAAGTATTCTTAGAGTTTGATACCATAAATAGTCATAAAAACAACTATGCTTCTTGACATTGACATCATTTACTTGTATCTCAATTAATTACATTTTACACACTTATCAAATTGATTTAGTGTGTTTTACATTTCACTCTATTTTTTACATTTAATTACATTTTACATACTTACCAACTTGATTTAGTGCATTTTACATTTTATTCTATTATTTGTCAATTATTTATGATTTAAATACTTGCCAACTGGGTTTACTATGTCTTATGTTTTACATTTTACATTTATATTCACTTACATTTTACATGTTTCTTAACTAGATTTAGTGTGTGTTATATTTTTGCATTTAGTTTTTTCTTTCATGATTTTCAAACCTGATTTAGTATGTTTTACAAATTCCTTTATTTAATATTTTACATGATTTAGTGTGTTCTACATTTTAATTTTTACATGAGATTTAATATATTTTAGATTACATTTCTATATTTTACATTTCTTTTCTTATCATTCTTTTTAACCATGAATTTTTTCACAACTACTAAAAAAAACCCATCATACATTTTGTTATAAGCATATATCAAAAATTAAACATATGTGCTTACCCTACCCATCTAGTGGATGGGCCACACTACACATTGAAACCTAAGCCCATCACCTCTGAATGGTATGTTGTAGTGACTCTATTTTTAAACATAGGCCCTCTAGTTATCTCTATAGATTGGCCACCTAGGCCTAAACATGTGCCAACTCCTTATATGTGTCCATATGTGTGGCCCACTTCTCAATCATTATCTTTCAATCATGTAACTCTCCATTACCCACACCTAATGGTAAATATGTTGTATCTCCTTATAACTATAGCTCTTGTGATTCCTCATCAACTAATTACAACTATCATAATCCACGAAAAAGGGTACAACATAATCAACCATATCAGTTGTAACATGATATGGTAACATATCATCTAAAATATCATGGTGATTATCTTGCATTATTACAGACCATCTAAACTCCTCCTTAGAAGTATTTTCAAAACACAAAACCAAATATACATTAGATCTCAATATATAGTATCCCAAAATCATATATCAAAATAAATATATATCTAAGCTATCAACATAATCACCATTAACTATAAAACACTTACCAATAATAGTCTCTCCATCATCACATCCACCAAATACCTCTACTAGAGCATTCTCTAAAGTGTTGTAAAAATAGGTCAGAAAAAATGAGCACATTATGGTCTAGTATGATTCTATCACTCTATATACCATCTCTATATAGGTTATGCCATAATATCTCCATGTTACGTTTCCTTTACCTATAGCTACACCTCCTCCTACACCTCCACCTGCATATGCACCTATTAATTTTTACATCATCATGGTGCCTATGTTAGTAACTACAATGTTTGATGTGGCTCAAAAATCACCACTTCCATGGGTTCTTCAATAACATCTCTCACCTCTCTCTATTGTTTATGTCATCATCATATCTAAGGTCTTGATCTACATCATTGAATGACATCCACATCCATAGGCATTCATGCATTTCCACTACCACTATGTTCCTTGCGTGTCATGCCCAATATCTAATCACTAATATAGGTGACATTAGAGGTGGAAATCTTAGTTGATTGGGTATGATATAAATATGATATGGCTCTACCCACTAAAGATAATGTCTAGTAATATGAACATAGGCCATTCTATGAGAAACATTTGGCCAAAAAGGCCAACTAGCTTTAATACTCACATATGGCTTCCAAAAAATATACCTAGAGTCATAATATGCACCATTGGGATATGAGGTACAACTAATAACACATGATATTATCACTATCTCAAAAAAAGAGGTAAACTATCATCTATAGCATAGGGCAACCCAACTAGATGATACATAGAAAATCTCTCATAAATATAACTACCAAGTTAAAGCATAGGGCCCATATTCATATATCTATGTGAAATAATGTTACACATATCATGTACTAAGTGCACCCAAATAATTGACCCTAGGTTATATATAGTAATTTACTCTATTATAAAATGACATAAGGTGACCATGTATAGTGTCACCTTCCCATATAATTTGTGATAGATCACATGAGTTGTCATAAATCCAATAATATATTTATAGATATATATAATGATTGATATATAAACATAAAATAGATGCACTCATAAGCCATAAAAATACCTATCTATACTGATCAATAGGGCTAGGTCTCATCTCTCAAGATCTTTATCATGGGTATCATAAATCATAGGAGTACCTACAATAGGAAGTCTTACGATCGCATGGACATCCTTTGTGGTAATACCCACCTAATTGATATACCTATCCACCACCCACTTGAAAATTTTGTACATTCACTTCCATGTCCCTCTAAATCTCAACAATATCAAGCGTGTATGATCATTGATCATTAATTTGTCTAATAAATCTATTAACCACACTTCATCTACTAAAATTTAGAGTCTTTATCACCTCTACAAAAATCAAACAATAAAGCATGTATTAGTCCTTGACATTAGATAATCATCAAATTACATTATAAAAATTAATAATACATGCATTCACATTAAAATTAACTAGTTCATCAACTTATTTTTACATTTTCTCCACATTTTATGCTACATCAGCCACAAAACTAGCTATGTCAACCAAAATAAAAAAATTATACTAAGTCATCCATGTATCTAACTTTGTTGGCCATAATTAACGTTATACAAGTTAACCATAGATATAACTACATTAGCCACTTTTAACTTCAAACTCAATAGACCATTTCATATGAAGTTAGCTAACCAAGATAATTATATCAACCACTCGATACACAATCAACCATGCAATCATACTACATTAGCCATTTTATACAAAGTCATCCACCCATTAAAAGTATATCAACCACCTACGTACATTACTACATTAGATAGGATGTATGTGGTTGGCTTGCTATAAACGCTTAAACTATATTGGCCCATCTCTACATAGTTAGCCAACTATTAACAAACTACATTAGCCTATTACTACACAATCGACCACCCTCTTTAACCTATTAATTTTTAAATGTGTCATCAAGGATAATATTATTCATTTATTATGGTGATTTTTCAACTATTTTTTGTTAATGCCTATGGCATTAAAAACCTTCCTCTCCCCCTACCCATTTATTATCCTAATTCGTATTCTACCTTAAATTGTTTTGGGGAAAATGCCACTACAAATATTTGACCTAGTACCTATTTTTTCAAATCTATCTCATTTTTTGATCAAAGTTGCCAAAAGTTAAAAATTTAGTGCATTTCATACTTGGATTATGCTATCATCCACTACTATGTGTCCTCCACCTTGTGCTCCTCATCTTCATGCCATAGTATCTTTCATCACTCTCTCAAGTCACACTGAGCTTTGGTTTCTCAAAATAGTAAATTTATAAATAAATAGTTTGAAATCCTATTTATATTTAAAATTTAAAAATTATTTAGCTACTAATTATTTTTAAAAAAATAGTGTTTTTCCCATAACTATGTTTCTACAAGCTATTTTACCAAATCATAAAAATTTATAAATGCCTACATAAAGAAATTTTCTATACTTAACCCATATTTTTGCAAAAAAAATGAATTTTATCTTATTTTTTAGGTCTACTTATTGTTTATCACATTAGACACCTCACTCCTCTTCTTACACAAATTTTATTCTAAAATTTAAATTAAGGTTTGTATTCTTCAAATTACTTTCATGTATTTCCCACTATTTATTAGAATTTATTATCTCAACATTGTGTGTTTCTACATTATTTCTCAAAGAACCATCACATGTTATAACTACATGACATGTGATGAGATTTGAGTGGGGAATATGTATACAAATTAAATTTTTAAATTTATCATACACTGAATATTTCTCTCTTATAGGAATTGTTCAAGTATTAATCTCTCTAAATGCATTCCTTAAAGGGTGCACTAGGAAAGGGTTGGGCATAAGTTTGGTAATTCATAGGATTATTGGTCCCTATACCATTATTTAAAACCACTAAAATACACTTTCATCAAAATCCCTAAATAATTAAAATCCAATTATACACTCCTCCAAGTAATTCACCTTCCTTAATATCCCCTACCTAAGGATACCCCACTTTTCTTCATTTTCTAACTATGTCAGTTAGGTTGACCTTATTGGGAATTTAGTGCATGTTACAAAACTCTGTCAACATAATTGGCCTAGTTTGAGGCCTAATGAATCTATTTAACACCAAACAAGATTGACCCAATTGACCTTTTTATTTAAATTCTTGGGAGGGTTTAGGGTCAATCCTTGGCTATAAATACCCTTAAATTCATTTCTAAAGAGAGGATCATTTAATTACACATCATTACAACTCATAAATCTACTTATACTATCATTTAAATATTTCAATGCTTAGGGTTTTGCCTTGGATTATTATTATTTATATTAGGGAAGTCTTATATGCATATGATAAGTCTTATATCCTATATATGATTTATCCTTGTGATCCTTACAAATAACAACCTCTTGAAAAGCACCATTATCTAAGGGAGAGCTTGAGACATGATAGGTTCACTCCAATAAGGTTATTATTCCTAGTTAATAATCTTTATATGTAGATATTTCAAAACTAATGTATCTAATTTTATCTCTCATATCTTATATTATTTATATATTGTCTTGAATAGAATTATCTTTGCCTCTTATATGTTTACTTTCCCCCTTTGTGCCACAAGATTTAGTGAGCACTAGATTAACTTGTATGTTCATTTACTAGATTAATTTGTATTTTTACTTAGTATATTATCTAATTTATATTTATCACATTATAATACCTAACTAGGGTTAATTCATAACAACATTTGACTAGAGTCCTTGGAAACCTCTCCTTTGGTATTGTGTAATAAGAAATCCTTTAGTTAGGTTTAACAAATCCATAATTGGTCATAACCCTGATATAAAAAAGTATGTTATTTAATTACCTTCTTTGATCTTGGATATTAATGAGTGGGATAGCTTTTAGATCTATCTTCTTTCACTTTCATACACCCACCACCCATTAAAACCTCAAGAACGCCTTTCCTAATATAATAAAAATGTAATTTTTTAGACTCACTTCAAGTGTGCATAAAATAGAAATAGTAAGTCATTATAATGAATCAAAATAAATTTAAAATTCATGTCACATCCCTCTAAATACACCCTATATCACATCAATGTAACATTTAATACCAATATGTGGCACACACTTTAGTAATGAGTCCTAAAATGCAATGTTTTATAGTGAAGAGACAAGTTCTTGTCCTCTAACTGACATTTCTAATTTTAGGGCTTCTAGGTACAAGTTCATCACTTAAATCATATATAAATAGGAAAATATCATGTGTTCTCATGACCATGACTTCAAAATCCACCTAGATATTTATTTTTTCTACTATTCAGGAGTATGGAAACACTAACAACAAATTTTATCAATGTTGAAGTAACAATTGAAGAACTATACCTCTGATGCTTTGTACCTTGAAACTTGCATAAAAACATGTTTGAGATGGTGGATTACATCTAGAAATAGGTTTTCATCCTCTTATCATGCCTAGATGAGAGATCCACCACACATTCCAACCTCAAGAATGCCCTTCCCATTATAATAAAAATTTACTTTTGTATCATGATTTCAAGTGTGCGTAAAAAACACTTATGTCATTAGAAAATATAAATATCCATAAAATTTATTTTTAATCCCTATAATTTTGGACCAAATCACATTTATGTAACCTTTAATACCAATCTTCGGTACACACCACAGTAATAGGTCCTAAAATGTGAGTTTTTTTATAGTGAAGAAATAAGTTATTATCCTCCAACTAACATTTACACCTCCTAAACATATAAGTATAATTCAATCACTTTAAACACATCTAGACATGTAAATTACATGTTATCCCATGATCAAAACCTCTAAATCCATATGAATGTGTGTTTTTACTACTATTCAAGAGTGTGGAAACTCTAACAATAAATTTTTTCAAAGTTGAAGTGATAGTTGGATAATTCTATCTTTAGTGATTAATGGCTCAAAAATGGTGTTCCCAACACATTTGGGGTGGTACATAGTATCTAATACCATGTTCTTATCATCCCATCATGCCTAATCAAGAGACCCACGATCCATTCTAGCCTCAAGAACACCCTTCCCAATGCAAGGAAAATATAGGTTTTAAGCTTAAATTTAGGCATGCATAAAATAAAAACCATAAGTCATTGGCACGAATTGAAAGAACCTTAAAATGCATGTTTAAGGCCTCTAATTTCAACCTAGATCATGTTGATAGAACTTTCAATACCAATCTGTGTCACACACTATAGTAAGAATTCTTGAAATGCAATGTTTTTGTAGTGAAGAGACAAGTTCTTTTCCTCCAACTAACATTTCCACCTCTAAAACATCAATGTGAAACTCCATCACTTTGAACACATATGGATAGGTAAATGACACATTTTACTATTACCATGACCTTTAAATTCACTTAGATGCATTTTTCACTACTATTCAAGAGTGTGAAAACACTAATAATAAATGTTTTCAAAGTTGAAGTGGTAGTTGGAGAATTCTTTCATTGGTGCTTAGTGGATCAAAATTGGTACTACCAACATATCTCAGCTAGTAGATAACATTCAAGACTAGTTTATTAGCCTTCCATCATGTTTGGTCATTAGACCTATCGCCCATGCTGGCCTTAATAATTTATTTTCTATAATAACTGAGTATTTATATTAAGCTTCTCTTAACTTTAATAATATGAAATTATTTGTGAACAATGCTAACCACTTGAAGTTGCAAGCTTATTTGACACCACTGAACTACAAAAAAATTATTAGTAAGTAATGAAAAATGAAATTTATTTGTACTACCTAAAAAATCAAAAAAAATTGGTTACATTAAATACATCTACATTTGACAAGTCAACATACCTTGGAATTTCAATCCAATCAACCACTATGATCTACTATATTCTAGATATTAGAAAGAATATCTTCATGGTTTGACTCGTTAAATTTCCATAGATTCATGTTTAATGGCCTCCCACACTATTCAACTAATTAAATATTTATTTCAAGGACCAAATTTTAAGTGTAATATCTTCTAGTGTTTCAAATTCTTCAAACAACCATACATCTAATTTTTTCATAGGAAATTGTTGAAGCCAAGTTCTAGTGGCAACCGTAGACCTAGTGGGATATTCAATTTTTTCTCCATCTATGATATGGTAAATCAATTTTTTATTTTCCTCTACACACCAAAAATAGTAGTAATTTTTTCCCTCATAACTATCCTTGTCAACAATAATTACAAAAACATGCCCTATAGTAAGATAGATAATGAGATTAAATAGTAATATGCTCCCTTTTAATGATGTTTCAAGATAGATAATGAGAATAAATAGTATATAATTATTAATATTATAACTATTTGAACTATATTAGATACATTTTCAAAGTCATGTAACAATATCATATATGTAATTTTTAATGGTAGTGGAACCTGATATGTGTTGATTGGAATTATAAGTATGCAGGTCCTATTATAGGATTTATTTGCACCGTTTGAGAAGGTTCTTTAGGCTCTCTCCAACTAAGATATAATATTTGGGCAACCCTAGGCTATGGGTAACCTATGTTGGGGTTTAACCTCTAGAGAAGGTTTCCTTCCTCTTTGATACTCACCTAAACTAAAGCTAAACTAATGCATCATAGGGAAAAGGGTTAAAATGGGGATAAGGGTTCCTAAGAAGTTTAACTAAGTGATGGACTAGATTTAAAAGGGAATATATCATAAGCTTGAACCCACACTAGATTTTTAGAAGAGATTACTAGCTTACACAACCTCAATTTCAAGCTAATTTCATATGTATTTCATAGAATAGGTTTAGAGTAGAACACTAATCTAGACCTACAAACAACATTGAAAACTCCCTAAACAAGGTTGGAAAGGAGGACAATGGATGAGGAAGATTATCCTTCACACAATGCCATCATACACAACTCACCAAACTAGATCTAAGGCAATATATAGGCAAATAATGTATCATATTACATCAAGAGGTAGTTCTTACAAATGCTTGATAGGGTCAAGCCCAATCAAGTTGAGCATACTTTGTAGTATCCCAAAGAGTTCCTTATCTCCCAAAAATATGAAAAATTCTACAATTTGAGAACCTTTACAAAGGGGAAGAGAATGGGGTAATATATGAGAATGGGAGAAGAGAGAAGAGGGAACATGTTTTGATAACAATTAATGAGCTGCTAGCCTTAATGACTGATCTACCATCCTTTGGTCCAATCAAGACATGATCTATCATGAATTAGAAAGTTAGATCTCTATCTTTTATCTTCATTCCATCTTCTACTTGACTTCTTAAGTATAAGGACAAAATATTCATATCTATTAACCTAATTGACCTTTGGTTATGTCTACTTTGGGTGGCTATCTATTAGAAGCATGGCTCAAAATGTTCGTTCATTACACATAATTGTTCCTTAGTTTGAGAACTAGACCTAGGTCTACTATAGAGGAAAAAAATCTAAGATTATTAGTTTTCTTATAGTCTATATAGATGATGATCTGATCGATGTTTGGCCCCTTTTATAACATATTACCACCATTTTAGCCTAGATTAGGTCTAAAAGACCTATTTTACCTCTATGGATCTCTACTAGTAATTCTTGGTCCTTATTGTTTATCCTGGTTCAACTTAGGTCAAGCTCAAGCTTAGTTCTATGCATCTTCTACCAGATCAGGTTCATTGATTTACTTTATTTGAGTTGAACTACTCCATCAACCTTAGTTAAAAATGTCTCAGCTCATTTCTTTGTTCATTGGTTATCAACAAACTAACTCAGGATCCATTGAAATTAAACCTAACTCACACCATTATATTTCCTCTAATAATTTAAATGCATATCATTAGATATTTTTCTTGAGCAAACATGTTTTTAAAATTTGGCACTTACATGTTTGGTCCTTATATCTACTCATCAATCTATCTACTCCCACACTTATGACACATGGTATCCTCTAAAACCCTTAACCTTTTGACTTGCTTGCATGTCATTAGATCTCAATCGATGATTAAACATGAGCCTTTGATCTGTCTGGGTCCATCTTCTTGTCAGTGAATGTGTACCATTAGATCTTGGCTTGATGAACCCACACTATAGGATCTTGTCAATTGAATTATAATGGCTATTTCATAGGGTTTAAGATTGACATCTATATAAGCATCCTTAGATTTTCAAATCCAAATAGCTACTAGTGGGGGCCCAAAATTGATGTCTTCATGCACATCATGGGATATTTGAATCCTAATGACTATTTTTTGTGTCTTAAATTTGATGTTTGTGCACCTATCACCACCCTCCTAGATCAAATTTATTGAAATAATATGTCTCAAAGAATTCATCTGTGAGCTTTGTCTTAGACAATTTATCCAAAAGAAAATGGTTTTTAGGGAAGATTATCTTGAACAATTTGTTTGAAAGAAATATGTCCTTGGGGAAATTGTCTTGGACAATTTTCCCAAAATATTTGTATACTTAATCTTTTTTTGTGGATAAAATGTCTGAAATAAAATGGTCTTTGGAGAAATTTTTGTGAAACAATTTCACTGAAAGAATTCATGCCTTAGACAATTCAAAAATAATTTTCTCAAAAGATAACATGCCCTTGTACCTTTTGTCAAAACTTTTATTAAGGACTCTTACAGTACAGAATTACCTTTCAAACTTTTTAAAATGACCCTTAATCCCTCGAGATTACCCTTTAGTATTTCTAAAAGTTCCCTTCAAAACTTTTGATAGTGTCCTTTTTCCTAAGAAATAACCCTTTAATAATTTTATATCAGGACACTTTGTTGAGGAAATGACCATTCATAATTTTTGTTTCATTCACTTTCTCAATAAAATACCCTTCAAAAAAATTGATTTGGACCTTTTGGCAAAGAAATACCCTTTTGGATTTTTGAATGGACCACTTTGGTTGAATAAAGACCCTTCAAGATTTTTTTGGTGCACTTTTTGCGTGATTGATCCTTCAATTTTTTACTTTAGACAAAATGTCTAAAATAATTCCTGATACTTAGCCCAAAATACCTAAAACAAATCTTCCAAAAGAAATAACATAGCCAAATTTCAAAAAAAAATCTTCTTGAAATAAATATTCCTTGTACTTTTGTTATGTTATTTATGTCAAACAATTCCTCTAAAGGAATTCTAAATTCTATAACACTTATCCAAAAGTTGAAATATTTAGCTAAAGTGTAAACCTGAGTTTTTTCTAGACCTCTTCTTAAAACTATTTAGCACCATGAAAACATGCCACTTATGATGTTGAACCTACTTCTAAGCCACCTAATCCTCATGGGTAAAATCTTTGTATGTGGACTAAAAATTAGCCAACATCTTTGGTGACTCAAAGGGGTTGCATGCTTGTCAATATAAGAGAAACCAGACTATGTTGCATTATCTAATCCATCTGGAATGGAGTCATAAGTCTCTATAGTTGGGATGGTCTAAATGTTGATACAAGTCTAACCCTTTATGTAACTTCCTCTTGAAATAAAAAGGACAAAAAATAAAACAACAAAATTAAATTCATGTAAGCACTTACAGGAAAGAAAGAACAACTAACCTATTAAACAAAATGTGCACAAAGGCACTTAGAAAAAATCATAAAAACCAATATAATATATACAAGACCTCTTCAAAACTAGTCCTCCTAGATCAAAATAAAAACTTCTAGTACCATCCACTTGTAATAAACTAAGATGAAAAATACCTATCTTTTGAGGTACCAAAATTGGTGGATCAAGTAGCTTGATGGCCAATCCTTTTAATGTGCTCTCTAATGGATGAAATGGAACAAACATGTCTCAAATGTATACATACTAGTCCAAGTATTCCAAACTTTGTTCATTTTGGACTATGGGAGCACTTGCTTGTTATTTCTCATCACTCTTGAGAATTTCTTACATGAAAACATCAGTCAAGATCTTGGGAGCAACTAAACTTGGTTCAATTGATGGTTCAAATATACCATGTTATTATACCTCATCCTTATGTCAATTAGGATTTATCATGATTATAGAATCATGTTCATGTATTTATAGAATAAAGGCATGTCCCTTATCCTCTTCAAATTCTTTAAATATGTCATTGAACCATTACCATAACTCTTTAGGCTCTATAATGGTATGTTCATATAATTGAATCACTTGAGCACTTGGGATGCCCCCTTCATCAACCTCACTCAAAATTTAATCTTGATTTTCAACTACAAATGAGGGCTTATTTGACCATCCAAGGTCTAAAACATCATGTTTTTTTTGCTCAAGATCTAATTTGCTTTTCTCTAGATCCAACATATCAGGTTTATCCTCAATTTACACCTCATCTTGAAGTGGACTAACATCTAGTTCTTGGTTTTGATCTTTTTCATCATTTATGTAGATTGGACCCTCAATAGTCTATTCAAGGTTTACCCCATGCTTAGCTTCTATATTATCCTATTTAGGAAAGTTGTTAGCATTAATTTTCTCTATTTTACTCAAGAAATATGAGCACAAATGTTGTTATTGATATTTTAAACTATTTGATTTGATCTTGACCTCCACACTAAGTTCATGAAGTTTGTCCTCTTGCTTCTCATCAAGATCCTACAACTTTAAATCCAAAACATGTTCCTCCCTATAAAGTGGGCTACCTATTATGATCTCCTCATCATAAACACTTGCATTGTCCATTTTACTTTCACCTATGACTATGAGCTCCTCATCTATCCTTTATATAATAGGCTCCTCCTTTATGAGGGAGATGGTGGGAAGGTGAATAAGTTCACTTTGCTTGTAGCTTATGATGGTATCCTTCTAATTAAGCACTTTGAATTCTCTTTTAAGTGGCTCTTAAGCTAAGGAGAGAGAGTCTTAGAACTCTTATATACCAAGCTCATTGAGTTGAGTTATGGTTGTTTTATTCATTTCTTTCACAACTAACCCTTCCTCTATTAGGACTACTTCTTTGACTACCTCTACCATCACCTCCTCCTTCTTATGTGTGCCTTCATAAAATAATCTCCATGAGGGTAATGTATAGTATTTGGTCACCTTCTCTTTTTCCTAAATGGGTATGGGAGAGGGTGGTTTCACAAGAGAGGGTATGAAATAGTTAGGGTCATAGGAGAGGATCCAAGATGTGATATCTTCATGATCTTGAGTGAGAATGGGTATAAGGGTAGGAGAGGGAAAACTAATTGGCTTAGGCTTGACATACTCTTTCTCCCATTGATCAAACACTTCTTCTATGGACAATACCCACCCTTTCATTTCTTTTTTCTCAACATGTGGGTATTCTGATTCTTTAATGGATGCCTATACATTCCAAAACACTTCCAAGAAGATATTTATCCCTTCCATGGCAAGAATAGGAAATTCTTGTCCAATATTAACCACCTCCTTAATCTTCATGATTATTCTTCCTTGGTCTAATATTAAATCTCTAAGTTTTGACAAGGTTGACTAGGGGGATGATCAGAAGCTCTTAAAGGCTAAGATTGAGGATCTTGGAGGGGAAAGGGCATATGAGGCTGGTCCAAATGAGCCTACTACTCTTCATAAGATATTAACATATTTTCTACATTTTGGAACATGCTTCTTATCATTGCTATGTCCTCATTCCTACAAGATGACCATTATTTGCTTTCACAAACTGACCATCTGTTCTTCACTAAATGAAGATCACTCCTTGGTTTTTGTAGATCATGAATAGAGATTACTAGAGAAAAATCCAAACCCTTATCAACCCAATATAAATTACTAATTCTTTCCTCACCCATGACAAAGATGTGATAGGGTAAGCCTAGTCTTGATGAGGGGAAGTAGAGGATTGATTTGAATGCAAAGGAGGCTAACGTTGGTCATATGTAGGAGTTTAACGAGGATAAAGGCCATGATAGGGATAATAGGATACTTGAGGTCCACTTTGGGGGAAAACATAAACATTATTTTCTTGATAAGTGTGATGCTAAGATATGGTATAAGCAAATTGATCAAAAGATGACTAAATATATATACTAAATTATGATGATTATGCACTTAGTTGGACTACTTAACCAGTTAATAGATGCTCAAAGTTAACATTGATGTTTTTATAATTCCTCCAAAGGATAATATGTAAACTAAAAAAACCAAAAATCCTTCCACTACCTTGGAATTAGTCCCATCAAGCATGTCATAAACTATTATAGGCTTAGTTTGCACCCTTGGATAAGGCTCTCTAGGATCTCTCCAAATAAGCTATAATATTAGGACAACCCCAGGCTATTACTAACCTATGTTTGGGTTGAACATCTATATAAGGTCAACTTACTCTTTGATGCTCACCTAAACTAAAGCTAAACTAATGCTTCATAGGGAAAAGGGTTAGAAAGGGGATAAAGGCTCCTAAGAAGGTTAACTAGGTGATGAAACAAATTTAAAATGGGATCTCACATAATTTTAAAGACACACTAGATAAGTAGAAGATAATTTTAGCTTACACAACTTTAAGATCAAGTTATTTGCATAAGTATTTCATAGAAGAGGTTTAGAGTAAAACATTAATCTAAACCTACAAATAGAATTGAAAACTCCCCGAACAAGGTCATAAAGGATGAAAATGGATGAGTAAGATTGTCCTTCACACAAAGACATCATTCATAACTCACCAAACCAATTCCAAGGCAAGAGATACGAAAAGAAAGTCTCATATTACATCAAGAGGTAGTTTTTACAAATGCTTAATAGGGTTGAGACTAATCAAGCTGAGCATACTTTATAGTATCCCAAAGAGCTCCTTGTCTCTCAAAAAGATGAAAAAGTCTAAAATATAAGAAACTTTACAAAGGAGAAAGAAAGGGATAATATAGGAGAAGGGGAGAAGAGACAAGAGGAAACATGTTTAGAGAATAAATAATGAGCTACAAGATTTAAGGGATGTTCCACTATCCTTCGGTCTAATCAAGACATGATCCATCATGAACAAGGTAGTCAAATCTCTATCTTTTATCTTTATGCCATATTCTATTTGACTACTTATGTATAAGAACAAAATACTCAAATATGTGAAACTGATTGAGCTTTGGTTATGTCTACTTTGAGTAGTTATCTATCAAGAGCATGGATCAAGACATTCCTTCATTGATTACACATAACTACTCCTTGCTTTGAGAATTGGGCATGGGTCTACTATAGAGAAAAACCAATCTAATATTATTAGTTTTCTTATAGTCTATATTTATGGTGCTCTGATCCATGATTGGTCCCTTTTACAACAAGTTACCACCCTTTTGGCCTATATTAGATCTAAAAGACCTATTTTCCCTTTATGGAGATCTATTGGTAATGTTTGGTCCTTATTATTTATCTTGATTCAACTTAGGTCGAGCTTAGGTTGATTCATTTGCTCTACTCAAGTTAAACTGCTCCATCGACCTTAGCCAAAAATGTATTAGTTCATTTCTTTGTTCATTGGTTGTTGGCAAACTGACTCAACATCTATTAACGTTAACCCTCATTCTCACCATAGGATCTCCTCTAATAGGTTGAATACATGCCATTAGATTTTTTACCTAGGCTAACATATTATTGACACTTGGCACCTGCACATTTAGTCCTTAGATCTATTGCCATTCTATTTGCTCCACACTTATGCCACATGGTGACCTCTAAGACCCTTGACATTTTAACTTGCTTGCATGACATTAGATCTCAATCCATAATTAAACATGAGCCATTTATCCACTTGGGCCCATATAATTTTCAATGAACATGCACCATTGTATCTCAAATTGATGAACCCATAGCATAGGATCTTGTTATTTGAATTAAAATAGCTACTTCACAGGGCTTAAGATTGATGTC
This sequence comes from Torreya grandis, assembly GCA_037957365.1. Taxonomy (NCBI): domain Eukaryota; kingdom Viridiplantae; phylum Streptophyta; class Pinopsida; order Cupressales; family Taxaceae; genus Torreya; species Torreya grandis. The sequence goes on from JARHVA010003584.1 coordinate 1,620,187, forward strand.
TATATGAACATCCTTGGACTTTCAAATCCAAATAGATACTTGTAGGGGCAAAAACTTGACATCTACACAACCACCATGGGATATTTAAATCCAAACAAATATTTTTGTCTTGAATTTGACGTTCACACACTTTTCACCACCCTTTTGGATCAACTTTGTCAAAATAATTCATATGTGGGCTTTGTCTCAAAAAATTTGACCAAAATAAAATGGTCTTCAGGGAAGATTATCTCAAAGAATTTGTCTAAAAGAAATATGTCCTTAGGGAAATTGTCTTAGATAATTTTACCAAATTATTTGTGTACTTAGTCTTTTTTTGTGGACAAAATGTCTAAAATAAATTGGTGTTCAGGGAAATTATTGTGAAACAATTTCCCTGAAAGAATTTATTCCTTAGCCAAATTTCATAAATAATTTTCCATAAAGAAAATGTGCCTTTATACCTTTTTTAGATCTTTCATCAAGGACATTTTCCATACATAATTTCCTTTTAGCCTTTTTGAAATGGCCTTTTGTCCCTCAAAATTTCCCTTTGGGCTTTCTAAAAGTGCCCTTCAGAACTTTTGAAAGTGTCCTTTTTCCTGAGAAATAATCCTTTAGGATCGAGATACTTTGCTAAGGAAATGACCCTTTGTAGTTTTTATTTTTTCCACTTTCCTAATAAAATACCCTTCCAAAAAATTGTTTAAGACACTTAACTATAGAAAAGTACATTTCAAAAAAATTGCCTTGGAACTTTTGGTGAATAAATACCCTTTGGGATTTTTGAATGGACCACTTTGGCTAAAAAAAGACCCTTCAAGATTTTTTTTTTGGTGAAATTTCTAAGAAAATGATCCTTTTAGATTTTAATTTCAAATAAAATTTCTGTAATAATTCTTGATACTTAGCGCAAAAGACCCAAAATAAATCTCTTAAAAGAAATAACACTTAGCCAAATTTTGGAAACAATCTTCCCAAAATAAATATGCCTTGTATTTTTGTTACAGGATTTGTGTGGAATAATTCCTCTGAAGGAATTCTAAATTCTCTAACACTTAGCCAAAATTTGAAATATTTGGTTAAAGTGGAAACCTAGGCTTTTTATGTACCTATTCATGTAATTGTTCAGCACCATGAAAACCTACCACTTGCAATGTTGAGCTTGCTTCTAATCCACTTGATCCTCATGGGTAGAATATTTATATGTGGGCCAAAAATTGGCCAATAGTACCATTCATCCACCAAATATTTTGATTCACACTCGTTCTGAATAGATTCTATGCATGAAAAATAAAATCATGCCAAGTATATTATATGAGTAGTCCAAGAACCTACATTTGAGAAAGAAATGAGTAGAGCTCACTTGATCTAATTATAGCTATACAATCCTAATACTTTACCAAGTGTCTATCCTACATAAACTAGAAATATATATGAATAATTGAATTTTATTGAACACTATGGCCTATTTTATCATTACACCATTCAATAATTGTTGTTTCATTAGTCAAAAGAGCACAATATTCAAACTTTAACTTCTCTCTTGTAATGGATCTTCTTAAACATGATATAACACTGTCATGCTCCCCTTTTCCATGACCACCCTCAATAAAACTCTAAACATGTTCTGCACTAGTAGTAATGTGCATCCTACTCAACTAATAAAACATTCATGTATTCTTGAATTGAGATGTGTAATTATCGTACCAAATAACGATGATCGAAATTAATCTTTCTCTCATTAAACTATCCATAGAACATCACAAAACAACCTTACATATACTATGTACATTGTGATCAATCATATCTAACATATAAATGGTACTCCCTTAATATTTTTTATTTTTCTTTGTACTATCATGTGTATGCATGAGTGATATATGCACAAATATGGAAACCTATATTGAGTTGTAATAATATGATTGAACACCCATTTGTGGTTTAAATGTGTAATTCTAATTAAAGTCAACTAATGAAATAATAAAAATGAGTGGTAATCTGTACCTACTTATCTTTAAATGTTCATCCAACCATCTAGACCTATTTGTGTGACTTGTACACTCATAAATAATTTCATCCCTAAATTTGACCATAAATTTTGAAACATATATTTGTTTGGTAATAGGCTCACACCTTTTAGATTCTTTTCCATCTTTTAATTGATAAGTCATATATTTGTATCTAATCAAGCCAACTAGTTCGTATCCAATGAAACTTGTATTATCCTCATGGATATGTTTTTTTAATTTTTAAAATCTACCAAAAATGATATAATTTCCATTTAAACATGTTTTGTTATAAAAAAATATCCATTTAGTCTCTCACAAAAAAGGGTGGAATAAATTCCCTAGCTATTTTTGGTAGAAATTGAATACCACACTCCTTTAAAATGTTTTTAGTATGTAAATTACAATGTGTATGGTGAAAATCATGACAGTGAATTAAAAATTCAACGTGTTGATTACAATGACTAGTGCATGTTTGATTTATTTTTACATAAAATGGTTTGGCCATTTCAAAAGATCCTTGACTAATATAGATTTTTGGATATTTTTCCAAAAAACATAGAGTACAATTATGTTTAGATCATATTAGAAAAATATTTTAGATGGGGTTCATAGTTTTGAGAACCAACTCTTCTTTTCACTACATCTCGTGTATTGGGTGAAACTCTTGTATTGTCTTTCTGAAACTATGCCAATAAATCTTTGAGAGCATCATTTATAGCTTTTCCATTTATGGAATTCTATTATAAAATGATCATATATTAGTGGTGTTGGAGTCATTAATTATTTTCCATCTTCCAATTACTTTCATTAATGTTTTTGTATTTATGTCCAGTGATAGGCTAGTTTATAAGATCAATCATTTTTTTTTCCTATTTGACCACTTACTGCAAAGTTGTAATCATATGTCAGGTAGCATTACATATTTGTTTCTTGATTTAGGGCCTATAATATGACATTGTCATGCATTTTTTCAATAATTTCATTATTTTCATCATCCATGTTAAATGTTCTTATTCCTAAGGTGTACATTATAGGTCTCAGCTTAATCAATTTTATCAACAAAATAAACACTTGCATTTTTTACTATCAAAGTCTAATTTATCAAATAAATTATCCCAATTTTTATAATTTTTTATTATTAAATGGTGGTCATACATTGGTTTCAAAATATGTTTGTTCAACTTCAATTAAGTACTTTCCTTTTCTATGCATAATTCTTGGAGGTTTTTTTAATAGTGGAATTTGTTGAAAGGGTGTTTTAAAATAGTTATGTTAACTACTAGTTTATTCATTTTTAGTTTCATTATTTAGTTTTGGGATGAAATTTTATCAATTTTAACTTTCATCATTATGTTTTTACATATTCATTTATAGGGAGTAAATCATCGTGCATAGATTCATTATCAAAAAATAAAAAACTTTATAATTTGAATGTGGACTTAAAACATAATTTGGACTTCCAAGAAAATATTCATCATCATTACTCAATTAATTATTATTTATTTTATCTTTATATATGATGTTTGTCTCACTAAGGATAGTTGTGTACCTTGTTTCAAGCAAAAATCTTGTATTTATATTTTTTTTCTCTCAACTCTTATAATCACTCTGGTGTTTTATTATTTAAATTATTCCTCTTATTTGAATGAGATCCATCACCCATGAATAGAAAAAGAATAATTTTATGATTTTTTATGGTGGGGATCCAAATAACAATTTTATTACTTTTTATGGTTTGGGACCCAAAGAATAATTTGATTCCTCTTATCTTCATCATGGAAAACATTGAATAATAAACAGAATCTCTATGGGGTCAAAATTCTTGAAATAACCTAAAATAAACATTAGATAATGGCTTTTTTTATATTGATACAATAATTCGTACACATTCTAGCACGTATGCATTATATGTTATGCCTATGTGATCATATATTGATTTGGTAGACATTTTTCTTTGTTTTATTATGATATTAGACTTAATTGAACCCAAAATTACCTCCATATAGTTAAAATTAGGTTCATGGGGTTTAATTTAATCAAAATTGCAAAAATAATTATAAAAATGTACTAATTGGGTAAATATGTTAGGAAACAAGAGCTAATTTAGCCCCTTAAATCACATCATAGACTAATAGTTAGGTTTAATGGGTTTAGATTGGCCCCAATTACCTTCATATTTGCATTTGTAATAATATTAGGGTTAATTAAACTATATTTTACATATTACACAATAAATTTACCAATAAATTAGGTTCACATGACTCAATTTTTCCTAATTCACATCCCTAATTACAATAATTGACTAATTGGATCAATTCATAACACAATAGAACCTAATTTCTCCCCAAATCTCGTCTTGTTCTTATAGTTAGGTTGAAGGGGATCATATTGTCCCTAATTTCCTTAATGATAAAATTGGTGGACTATTTTATTTATTTTTTATGATATTGTGGTTGATTGACCCCATAAATTACATCTCATATAGGTAAAATCATATTCACAGGGTTTAATTTTATCCAACTAACATTAGCAATTCTGAAAATCATCTAACTAGATCAATATGTTTGTAAATATGATTTAATTTATCCCCACACATCTTAGACTCATAGTTAGGTTAAATGGGTTGATATTGGCCCTAATTTCCTTTATGTTTACATTTGTGATAAAATTAGGGTTTAGGGTTTAGGGTTGTAACAATCAACTAATAGAGTATGAGTATTTATTCTAGGATATATCTATCATACCTTTTGAATGAAAACCAATATGTTATCTCTTAATAAATAACTTATATCATAATAAATATAACACTTTATTCTAAAACAAATAATTAATAGAAAACATGTTTCCTGAATATTGTCCTCATAACCACTTGTGAAGTGATATAATCAAACCAATTCATCCTTCAATAATACTAGTGTAAGTTTCCATTTATTTATTCTTATTATCCCTTAAATTCATATAAAATATTTAAAATGACATTTTTTCCTTATTCCTAAATTTAATATGATGAAATATGTTTGTGAAATCCATTACTCACTCTCAATCCATAAACATTTTGAAAAACCAAATGCACTTAAAATCTATCCCTTTAAACCTGAGCATGATAATGCTTGATCCCACCACTCTTTTATAAACTTTAAAATCCTTTTAGACACTTATATTAGATATATCACTAATAAACATTTCCCAATAAGGTTATTTTGTAGAACAACTGCTCATTGAACTTACATGTTTACTTAAAATATTTGTGCAATCTTAAATTTGATGAAATGAAGAATGAATAACCATACTTCCTCACTTTTTTATTTATGGATTTATAATATTATTTAATATTCATCAAACATTGATCACACTTAAATTCTTTTCATTTTCATCCTTATCAGATAAGATCCATTTAAATTGATATGCCAATTCCTTTAGTTTTATTGTAGATAGGCTAAAGTGACTCAAATTGGCTTCAAATTCCTCTTTGATTTAATTAATAAAATATTTGGTTCATTATATGATGAAATTAAGGTCAATTTCACTTTAAATCACATCATATATAATTTAAAATAGGTTGTTGTGGCTCAAATTTTTAAAAATTATGTCACTGATTGCGTCATTTGACTAATTAGCTCAATCTATGATGAAATCAAAACCAATTTAGCCTTAAATAATTTTTGATAGTATAAATTAGGTTCAAGGCCTTGTATTCACCGTAATTTCCTCCATAATTAAACAAATCAACTATTTTATTCATTATATGATGGCATTAAAGTTTATTGAGCCCAAAACCACATCATATACATGTCAAATTTTCATGTCATTTAACCAGATGATTCTTTACTTCATTATCTAATGAAATTGGATTTGATCAAGCCTAAAATCAAATTTTATATTCATGTACTTAGGTTTAAGGGGCTTAAATTAGCTCCAATTGCCTTCAAATTCAACCATGAGACTATTTAGCTTTTTTGGTTATGACATCAGGGTTAATAGGACTAAATTCAATCCTTTTTAGTCAAATTATATCACTAATTGCACAAATTCGTTAAATATATTCTAATTTATTTTTAAATAACATTTTATACACATATTTATGTTCAAGGGATTCAAATTGATCATAATTTCCTCCACCATTAAAACAATTGACTCGTTCGTTCATTTTGTAATGAAACTAGGCCTGGTTAAACACTAAATCATGTTATATATAGTTGAAATTATGATTACAGGTGCAAACTCACAAAAATTACATCAATTTATCTATTATGTCCTTATGGTAGTGTATATCATGACACACTCCACTTTACAATAAAAATATAAAAATATAAAAATTATAATTGTGAACTAAATAAGTTTAAATGTGAAATAAATAAGTGTATATCATGGTAAATAGATATGTATAAACATGAAAGAGTAGTTAAAATTTATTTATTTATGTTATGTCAACATAAAATGTGTGCATGTTATAGAGTGTACATAGTATGTTTAGTTTGAATTAAAAAATCAAGTCTTTTGGCTTGGAAATGGCTTGGATTCCCAACACAAAGGCTTAGACTTATCAACACATAACTAAATCCAAGAATTTTGATATAAAACAAAAAAAATAAACTTCCATGACCAAATACACTACAAATTTTAATAATATAATTCATAAAATTATTACCATGATGAGAAGCATGCTCTCCTCTTTCCAAATATATAATTTTAAAAATTTTAGGCTCTTTTAAGGTTTAAATCTATGTTGATTTCTAAATATAGCTTTTTGAGTCCATTACATACCAAAAATATACATTCCTATATATGTATTTTTTGTTGATCCAAATTTTTAAAAATGATATAATTACAAACTAAGCTTATTCTACACACATTAATAAAAAACTAGTTTTCATTGTTTTAGGTAGTTAGTGGGGTTGCATGGCTAGCTATCTATTTTTTGTCAATTTTTAGGATATATATTCTTTATATATATATATATATATACATGTATATGTATATGTATATATATCTATATATGTATATATATATATATATATATATATATATATATATATATATGTATATATATATATATGTATGTATATATATATGTATATATATATATATATATATATAAATTATAAAAAAATATAGATTAAAAACTAGATGATCTTATCTAAAGTTGAACCAAATTTTTTAAACAATATTAAATAATTCTAAAAAAATGAGGGGCATCATGGCTAGCTATCTACTCTATTTTATTTTATTTTAAAGTTCTTATTTAAATTTTAGATGTGTGACCTAGTTATACTTAACCATTTTTTTTTTAAATAATGTTTTGGAAACTAGACTCAAAATTTTATAATTCATATTTTGACACCATCCTTTAATTTTGAGTGTATCTATCTCTAATTATCTATAGAAGTTTAGATTCCTCAATTTTTAGTAAAAACATATCCACAAGTAGGCCCCTTTTTATCCCCCAACTTTTTGTACTTACCCCCTAAGAAGGGCACTATAGTCACTCAAAGTTTGTTAGGAATACTTGATAATTTAAGTTTGGTCCCACTTTTACTTTAATTGACTTGAACACTTAATATATCCCTATTTCATCACCTCACAAACTTATCCCTTTCTAAGTAGTTTTTTAATGCCTATATAAAAAAATTTAATCACTTAAAGCCTCTCTAAAAGTCTATACAAACATTTTATATCCTTAATTTCAAACACTACCTCTATAAGATAGAATCAACTAGAATGGGATATGACTAATAGTTGATATTATTTGTATGTGTTGATCATGTATTTCACCTTAGTAATGGCTATTGTTCAAGTTTACTCCCTCCCACATAGGATGGTATGTATTTTAAGGATAGGTATTGTGAGGTTTTCCCTTTTTTAATTGATATAAATGAACATCTAAGTTACCTATTATATGACTTGTAAATTTCAAATTTGAGCGATACTTACAATATTTCACACTAATAAAATATTTTCTATTCTTACCAAATTCATTTTATTCATTTTAATAAGCCCTTATCCAAGTCATAATCCTATTATACCCAAGTCAAGAAAAACATTATCAATAATTCAAGTCATCTCTAGGTACATACATGTAGCAAAAGAAGCACAATCACACTAAGCACTCTAAATGGTAGAACTACATGGCTTGGATTTCCCTCTTCAAATTAATGGAAACAAAAAAAATGATCAATCAATACAAGGGTGATTAGAGTTAGATTGGCCCATTACACTCCCCTTTTATCTTTATAGGTTTTTAATTATTTCAAGCCATATTATGGTTTCAAATTTGAAAAAGTCATTTATAAGTCATCTACACCCAATCAAAGGTTAAATTTATATGAAAGGATTATTTCAAGTAGGAGGGATTATTATGCCATTATACTACTATTCTTACATATAGGCTAATAATGACCCATAGAGGATAGTAGGGATAGTTGATATTGTCCTATTTCAGTCAATCCTAACCTTGAACAATGATAAATCTTGGTCTTATTTCACACACATGATCAATCTAAATTGATCATTTTCATCCATCTTTTATTTTCACACATTCAACATACAGATATTTTTTGTAACTAAAAGGGTAAAAATTTATTGAAAGCGGAAAAAACAAGAGAATTACAAATCCTTATCATGGCTCACAAGTTGAGCCAATTTTTGAGAATGACTCAAAGGAAGCATCATATGGTCAGATATGTTCCAAGATGGTCCGTATTCAGAGGCCCATTTGGCTAGACAATCAGTAACTCTATTCCACTCATGGGGGATATACTTGAAAACCACAAAATCCAAGGAAGTGTAGATCTGAAGAATTTGCTTAGCCACTGAAGCCAAGTGCCAATCCACATTTTCCAAATTCCATCCATTGAGTAAATTAATAATCACTTGTGAGTCCGTCTCACAAATTATCCTATGCCAACCTAGTTGGTAGCATTTTTGCATAGCTGCTAGGATAGCTTGGGCTTCCATAAGGTTGTTAGTATGGAAGCCAATGTAAGTTGAAAAAATAAACTTGATCTCTCCTGAGTTGTCGTGCCCCACTCCTCCTATGCTATCTACTCCAAGATTCCCCCTAGAGGATCCATTCATGTTCACCTTAAGGATGCCATTTGTAGGGGGTGTCCAATGCCCAAACCGATTGGCAAGTTGTTGGTGTTATCTGGAGGTACATGCCTGATGCACAAGAGGCATGCTGAATAAACTATTGGCTGAGGATGTGAATAGGCATGAATGAATAGCTACATCCCCAAGATCCATCGCCCTAGCAACTTCACATCTAGCATGAAGTGTCTCTTGAATAGACTTGATAATTCACCCCCATAAGAGCTTATAATCAAGCGAACTATCATGGAAAATCTTCCTATTCTATTCCAACCAGATATTCCACAAAATGAGGGAGGGGCCAATTAGCCAAGCCACCTAGAGAATAGAGGTCTTAGTATAAAAATGGCCTAACCACTCCCAGAAATCAATTAGAGAAGTTGTGTGCCAACATGGGCAGTCCCATAGGCTCCACCACAGATGCCAAATTTGTCTAGCAAAAGAGCACTAGAAAAAAAGATGGGAGGTAGTCTCCCCATTACTGCATTATAAAAAGCACATAGACGGCCCCTGAAAGCATCGTTTACAGAGGTTATCCCAAGTAAGACATCTGTTATAAGCCATAACCTAGAGGAAAAATTGCATTTAGGCCAAGAGAAAGAATTCCAAACTTGTTTCCACCATGAGTTTTCCGTATCTCCAAAAATTTGCTTCGTCAAAGCATGGTAGCCAAAGGAGATAGAGTAATGCCCAGAAGGGGCTCCTCCCCAAGCCAAGACATCATGACCCTATAATAATTTACATCTTCTAGCGACCAAAATTTGGGATAGCTCTGACCTATCCTCCACCGAGCCCCCTAGTGGCCAATTAGAAGAGTTTTTCCATTGGTAACCAACTACCATACCCAAGTTGAAGGCCTCTTTGTAATGAGCTACCGTGCTCCACCTAGCATCAATGAAAGAATCATAGAGAGCCTATAAGTGTGGGTGAGAGGAAATGAGGGGGGGCAACCCATCCCATGAGTTGCTCCAAAAGAGGGCCTCAGTACCACTGTTACATATCCAAAAAAGACTTCATTTCACAAGATGAGCTCCCTGCTTGAGGGTATCCCACACCATGGAACCCCTACCCTCAAGAGGCATCCTAGCAATATCAGATGGATCAGCCTCAGGAAAGTATTTATGGGATAGGATTCGGGCCCATAGGTGAGATTGATTGGAGCACCACCTCCAATAAAGTTTGGCAACAAGAGCTTGGCTAGACCAGATAGTTGAGCGCAAGCCAAGGCCCCCCTCCTTTTTAGGCCAATAGATGGTGTCCCACTTGATAAGGCTCCAGCGTGTACCTTACAAGTTACCATTCCAAAGGAATTGATGGGAGAGAGCATCAAATTCCTTAAGGAAGTACACCGGTGTAGCCTGAACCATACTCCTGTATATGGGAAGAGCTTAGATCATGGATTGCAGAAGAATCACCCTGCCAAGAGTAGCAAGTGACGTATGGGTCTAGTGGTTCACTTTTTGTCTTAGTTTGTCAAGCACATTTTACCAAAAAAGTCATGGCTGTCTCCCCAAAACAATAGGAACCCCTAAGTAAGTAAGGGGGAGACACCAAATCTGAAACCTTAGGATAGCAGCAATCCTCCTCTGAATGGCTTCTAGAGTATGAAATAAAAAGAGAAAAGACTTGTGATTATTAATTTTCTAACCTAAGGTAGCTAGATAAGTATCAAGGATAAGCTAAAAAGCTTCAGCTTCCTAAATGTGGGCTCTCCCTATAAGAGTAATGTCATCGACAAATTGAAGGTGAGTCATCATAGGTAATCCATTCCCCCATCACCATCCATGAAGCAGGTTTTGGGAAACATGAGCTTTGATGAGCCGTCCTAGTCCCTCAGCCAAAATAGTAAATAGATATAGAGAGAGTGGGTCCCTTTAGTGCAGACCTTTGGATGCCCCAAATAGCTCTGTGGGTTCCCCATTAATTAGGACTGAGAAGGAGGGGGTGGTAACATAACTCAAGACCCATCGAACCCAGTCCTGGTTGAAACTGAAGGCTAGGAGAACTTTGCGTAGAAATCCCCAATTAACCCTATCATAAGCCTTTGTTATATCTAGCTTAATGAACATGGTGCACTCCTGAGAAGTATTCATAGAATGGATAGCTTCTGAAGCCATTACTATCCAATCTAGAATCTATTTCCCAGCGACGAAGCCCACTTGTTCCTCAGATATCACTGCAAGAAGATAGGCCTTAAGTCTCTCTGCTAAGAGCTTGGTAATAATTTTATATACCACATTACAGAGTGCAATGGGTCTAAAAAAGTCCAGCTAATTAGCCTATTCTTGCTTCGGAATAAGAACTAAAAAAGTAGCGTTCAGAGCCCTGAGCATCTCTTTGCTGGAGTAAGATTCCTGGATCACTTCCAGCAAATTATGCTTGATAATATCCCAAAAGTCTTGAAAAATTTTAGCAAGAAAACCATCAGGTCTCAGGGCTTTGCCTTTTCTTAAGCTAAAGACCACCCTTCCAATTCTGGCATGCCAATTGGGTGCATGAGAGAGTTATTCATTCTAGAGGTCACTGCAGGTGGAATGCACTCTAAAACTATATTTTCAGCCAGCTCTTCTGAAGGGGGATCAATAGAGAAGAGATCATAATAATAGCGTATAGCTTCTTTGGATATAGCTTGGGTGGAGGTCAGTCGTGTCCAATCCATGGCAGTAAGAGAAGTAATGAAATTTCTATTATGCCTGCCCTGCACTGAGTTGTGAAAGAAAGTAGTATTCATGTCTCCCTCCTAGAGCCAATCAATATGGGCCTTTTGCTTCCAATAAATTTCCTCACAAAGCTCCCATTCTGCTAAGTCTGTAATTGCTTGAGATTCAGCAGTGTAGAGATCTACCATCAATCATGCATCCCAAATTTGCCTGGTAAGAACATCCAGCTGATTTTGTGCCTTTTTCTTCATAGCCTGAAGGTTGCCAAAATAGTACTTGTTCCAGTATTTCAATTTTATCTTGACATATTGCAATTTTTTGGAGGAGTACATTGTAGTACCATACTCAAGCGCTCCCTATCTCCACCATTGAGCCAGCAGGTCATGGAGAGAGGAATCACGCAGCCACATCAACTAGAACTTGAAAGGAGGCTTTTTGGGGGTTGCAACATACCTAGTGGAGAGCTTGATCGGCCAATGATTAGAGCCTCTCTGGTCAATAATTTTGGAAGAGATTGACATAACACTAGATAGCCAAAAATAGGAAACAAGGAACCTGTCCAGATGCTCAGAGATGGTAGCATCCCCACTTCTTCTATTATTCTAGTTGAAGAGGCCGTTAAGAGGCTTAACATCTAAGAGATGCAGAAGCTTAATATTTTGCCAGAGAAGCTCAGAGGAGAGTCCCAACCACATCAATCTGCACTCTTTTCTTCCAGACTAACAACTGAGTTGAAATCCCCAGCAACAATCCATGGCAAGAAGGGGTGGTAGCATCTGACAAGCTGGATATGCTCCCAAAGCCTAAGCTAGTTGGAAAAATTAGTAGGCACATAAATCGTAGTCACCAGGATCAGCTCCCTAGTTTTAATAGAGGAGGCCACCATTGAAAGAGCTAAAAGGCATGACATCCACTGGATTGGCACAACTTTCCTTGGATCCCACCCCATGGCAAGACCCCCAGAGTTCATGATATCGCCAACACATTGCCACTAGCCAAAAAACCATATATTGGGAACACAAGTAAGCAAAGAATCCACAAAAAGCTTGGTTTCTTAGATGCAAAAAATATTTGGAGATTGATCAATCACCAATTGATGTGAAGCTTTTTGTCTAGGGGTGCTGTTTAGACCCCTCGCATTCCAAGAGAGAACAATCATGAAGTAGAGTGAGGGAAATGCTCATCCAGGGTCTTAACCACCCCTGACTCTACTAGCAAATCACCTGTAATTTTGAGTTTATCCTGATCCTTCCTCTGATCAGCTCTAGAAGGGTCAAAAAAAGAAGATTTCTTAAAGGGTCTCTGCATAAGACCTAGGGCAGAAGATGTGTCCTTCTCTTTACTGGATGCACCCCCATCTTTCACTAAATCTACCTAGTGAACATCCTTATCTTGTGAAGTAGGGAAAACCATTAGGGCACCATCCTCAAGGGTAAGAATGTCCTCTATGGTCTGCTAGACAATCATATCCTAAGAGCCATTAAGACTAGGATGTCTCTCCTCTAAATTAGGAGCCCCACACTGATCAGCAAGAGGAAATCCCTCTTCAATAGTCATATTATCAAGAGCTTCAAATTGATTAAACCCAATGTCCAATTACCGGTCCATATTTGGATGTTTTTTACCACACCCCTTAGCTCGGTGATGAAATGGGATAAAACCCTCCATATCTGGGCCATTAGACTTCTCTGGGCCTTGTCCCTGGCATGCCAAATTCATATGAGCCTTCCCTTTTGTTGCTCTATCAGACTGAGCTTTACTAGTTCAAGATTTGCTGATTGACCATTCCCTTTACCCTCATAAGTCGACCTTACCCCAGGTGGCCCTTCAGATATACCAGCTCCTCTAGGGGCATGGGGACATTGACGCTGCAGATGCCCATACACATGACAAAATCAGTAATGGAAGGGGATAGCTTCATAATCTAGCTATTGAAGCCAAGAGGAGGATCCCAAGCAAATTTCCATAGCATCTAGTAGAGGGTTATTTAAATTAATATCAACACAAATATAGGCATATGTAATTACATTTTTGTCAAGTGATTGGTGCACTATTGCAGTTGGTGTCCCAAGCATGGCCGTAATCTGGCACAGGATGTCCTCATGCCAGAATTCTAGAGGGAGTCTCGATAGGCAAACCCAAATAGGTACTCGAGATGGAAAGTCCTTAGTTGAGTTAAAACCCATGTGCCAGGGTTTAACAAAGAGCCCAATACGATCATAAAAGTAAGGGACTCCTTCAAAAATCTGATTTTGATCAGCCACAGAGGAGAAATTCACCATGAAATAGCTGTTACCAGCTAGCATAACATCGAAATCACCTTCCACCTACCAGGAGCAGTGGATCCAAGCATCCAAGGATGTTAAAGGAATTTGAATTCCCAAAAATTTGTAGATTAAAGCATGTGAGGATAGGTATTCCACATCCTCCTTTATAGTGTCTAGGGGAAGAACTAGAATAGGTAGTCTTGGCTACGTGGAAGGTATCCATTAATCTTATGAATCTTTGCCCGCTCACTGACATACAGGATCTCTCTGTCCTAAGAATCCATCCCGGGGTGGGGATGGTCACCATTCTGGCCTGCCATAAGTTCGTTAAACTTGGAACTGCCATGCGTGTCCTACTCCTCCACGCTCCTCATCACATCCTCAAATAACAAATGATTTAGATCACATTCAACATACAGATATAAGATATATAAGTCTTCTTATATTATCCATAGTTATTTTATTTCATCTATTCATGTTTTTTCCATTTCATTACTTTAATTCAATTCAACTAGTTGCAAGTTATTTTATATCATTGGATACCCTTATATTGATTTTATATAGATTAAATTTGATACACAAATTAGTTAAAAATTTTATTAAAACATATTGGTAAACCCATAGATTTTAATTTAGCATTATTTTCAAAAAATTATCTTAGGGTTTAGATAAATTCTTGAGCATTTAACACTAAAATAACTTTCTTTCAATCTTATATCTAATATTTGACACTAAAATTGTTTGCTTTCTACCTAAACTTTAATATCTAACACTGAAAGCACTTATTTTTTACCTCAAATATAATGTCTTATACTAAAATCACTTTATTTTGACCTTTTATCTTAGGATAATTTACTAATATCCATTCACAAGAATTTCTTTTTACAAATATCTAGAAAAAATGTTTTTAATTTGCAAATAATGGCTATATTGGATGAGCATTTTTTTCTTCAATCATTCTTAATTTTTATGACATGTTTATGTAGTCATATAAAATGTGAAAATTAGTAACTTGAGTGTGGATAATGACACATAACACATATGTACGTCTTGCTTTCTCTCATGACCCTCATAGGCATCTTTTCATAGATTCTAAGTCATTTGTAGCCTTCCAAACTTGATCCCAGCTAACCTAGACCCCACTTTCATGATAGATCCATCCCCCCAGATCCCATTTCCTTAACATAATAACATCACACTAAGACTATACCACTAATGGCACTCCTATCTTCTTGTAATATTGTTGTCCAAGTCCATTTCTGAACCTAATAGTCAATTTCCTCTAGTTTCCCATCCTTATCATTATCAGCCTAATATGAGCACATTAAATCCATAACCAATAGATCCCTATAAAATCCCATTCAAAGATCATTTTTAAAGGGTTAGAAAATATCACTAAGCAAGCAAGAATACAAGAAATCCTACCCAAGCAATCTTCCCTATTCTCTGCATATAGCTAACCAACACACTTATAAGCTCACTCAAGTCCATACACCAATCCTTAACCACCTTAATAACATTAAATTTATCATTTTTCATATTCATATACATAATTTCACAAATTACATCAAGTGGGAGAACTATATATGGCTTGATCCCTCTTCAGAGTATTGGTATGTAGGCAACGTGCCCACATATGGGGTGTGAAGCACATCTAGTGCATCTTATACACACTAAGCCACCCTCGTACTCAAAATTGTTCAAATAATAATGGAATATAGGGTTTTAAGAAATAATATTCTCTATAGGGAGCTATATATATTTATAACTAATAAACTTCGTAGACAGGGTCACACAGATATAGCAAACAAAACCCCAAAAGCTCAGAACCTTAGGACAATAATGACAAAGGTGGATTATAGAATTGGCACCAATTTTTTCCAATTTTGGCACCCATATCCAATCATAAAATGAAGTTTATATCTTATTTTGTGATAGTTTCATAGTCTTGCATAGTGAATTACAGCGTCTATCTCAGTCAGATCATTTAGTTTCTAGATAAGTTTTGTTTTCTTCTCCTTATTATTATTTTTATAAAAGTTTGAATTACAATTAATTTACAAAAATAAGTAGCTTAATTATTTTATATTTACTTATTAATTTTACTACTCAAACCCTTTAACTAAATTAGGAATAATACACTAATATTCCCAAAATTGTTAAATCATTTTGTGAACCTAATTTACTTTTTTTGCACATAAAAACCCTAGAAAACCTAGTGTAAAGTTCCTACAAATTTTTCATATATTTTTTTAATTTTTTATCTACATAATAAAATAAAAAATTAGCATTAAATTTTGAAAATTCATAGTAATTTTAAAATAATTTTCTTTCAAGCCCTAGTTGTCCATACTAGGTCCCAGTATTTTTCCAATAATTTTCTAATCATTTTTTGAATTTTTAATAGCATATTCAAATTAAAAAAAATCCATTAAAATTCCAAAATTCAATATTAATTTTCAAACACATTTATTTTTTAAAACCCTAGTTGCATCTACTAGGTCCTGTTAAATCTCTAATTTTCCAATAAATTTCTGATTTTTACTTGCATATATAACTTGGAAATTCACTTTCACTTTCAAAATTTCATAGTAATTTCTCAAATAATCATTTTTCAAAACCCTAGTTACATGTACTAGTTCCTATTTGCTTATTGAGGTATCACCTTACATGTTTTTGAAATTCATATCCTTTTTATTCATATTCTAGTTCCTTGTTTAGATCATCTTCATTTAATATTTTCTACTATCATCCAAGTTGTTTTCCTTATGCCACCTAAGTTCCTTGCATCTCTTCCTTTGAGATGAAGTGCAAGATTTAATGGCAATCCTCCTGAATACACCTATATTCTTGTAACTTAGCCATATACCACGGATAAGCAACCAACTCAAGTTCTTGTTATAAATTCTATATATCCAGATTACAATAATTTCGATAAAGATAACTTTGATAATGAGAAGTATGAAAATAGCAATGATGATGTACACACTGATGATCACGCTCCACCACATTGGACTACTAATCCACTTCCACGAATTATTAACAATGAATTTGTCCTCAAGAAATATTTGATCCTATAAATTTTTCAAGAAAGACTCCAAGACCAACCTTGAGATCATACTCTTATCTTTCAATCTATCATGGAAATTAAAAAGGATAAGTAAGTTTAATATTTCATTCCTTAATATAAATAGTTACAAATGACACTATGGGGGCAAACATGTCTCAGCAACCCCCTATATCAGCCCAACCTACCTCTATGACACTAGCTACAACTAGTACATCTTTGTCTCCTGATGTGGCAGTGCTTGTGCACAAAATAAAATCTCTTCAATACAAGGTGCTACATCTCAAGCAAGCTGCCTCTAGACCTACACAGGATTTGGATTATTTTTCTCTATTACATACATCATTGGCATGTCACATTGCTTTTATACCCTTACCATAAGGTTTTGTTCAACTCAAGCTTACTCTATATGATGGCAAGGGTGATCTAGAGACACATTTGAGATCTTTTCACATAGAATGCTTGGACTATGTACCTAATGACTAAATAATTACCAAGTTATTTTCATGAAGTGTAAAGGATTATTCTTTACAATGGTTCTACATTATATCAAATCAGTGAGTCAATGAATTCAATCCTTTAGCTGACATGTTCCTAGCTCATTTTAGCATTAACATTGGTGATAATGTTTCATATGCTCAAGTTATAAAATAGGAATAAAGTTCAAATGAGCATCTCATAGATTATATTCCATGATATAACACTATTTTGGCTAACATGACTATCCCCATGGCTGATCAAGAGTTACAAGATCTCTTCAAATAGAGTTTTCTACTAGTGTTGCATGAATCAATTATGTTCAAAATATTCTCTTCCTTCACTAAATTATGTCACACACTAAAGGAAAGAGAAGTCAAGTTTATTTCAATGGTAAAACTCAAGTACATAAGTATCTCAGACACAACAAACGAGAGTAACAACAAAGTCCAATACAAAGTAAAGGTCAATGATAAAAAGATTTAGAATCAACCTATAGTTAATGCAGCTTTAGATCCCCCTTAGTAAGTGGTTTTATCAGCACCTCCTAGGTAAACCTTCACCAATCTACCAATTTCTCTTGCTAGAGTCTTACAATAACTATTGGAATGTAACATCATATCTCTCCCTCTTATTCTATAAGTTAACCCAATAAAACCTCTTACATGGGGATATGATCAACATGATTTTGTGAGTTTTATAAGGTACATGCCATACAATAAATATATGCATCAGTTTGAGACACAAGATACATGATTTTATAGATGGTAATCATATTGATCTTGGCACTTCAATTGAGCCTCCTCAAGAAAATCAAACACAAGATAAAGCTTTGAAAATACTTTTAGATCCTTTTCCATAGCATTATAAATAGGAAATAGGGGACACATCATTGGTTCACCATGCATATTATGCACATCCCCCACTAGATACATACGTGGCACCTTCAGTTGAGACACATCCTTTGAGCAACATGATTGGTGTATATAATTCGAGAGTTATAGCTAGACCTTCCTTCTCCATCTTAGAGTATAAGATCATTGAGGATGATATGGATTATCATGCACTCTTTATCATATCTTACATTCATAATCATCCTATTCATAGTGTTCTCATAGATAATGGATCTAGTGTGAACATGTATATTATGACATTATTATAACATTTAGGATATTTAGAGTAAGATATTACACTAATAGACATAGTTATCAATAGATTCAGTGGGCACATACAGAGTTCATTAGGTGAGATCATACTTAATCTATAGGTTATTCCAACACATGTGGCCACACCATTTACTATAGTTCCCAATGAAAGAGATTTTTATATGTTACTTGGTAGACGATGGATCTAAAAACTTCAAGTGGTACCTTATATAGTTCATAGATGCATAAAATTCATTCATGATAATTAGGTTGTTACAATTGGTGGGGTTCCATATGAGTTACCACTCCCCACTTGAGAGGCATCTTCTATAGTACAATCACATGTTTTAGTACAACCTCCAATTCTAGTTTCTCCACTAGCTATAGTTCTTCCTTCAATTTTGATTCAAACATAGTTGAGGCATCCATCACCAACACAAAAAGTTCATACATCTCTATAGCTTCAAGATTCCAGTGAGCTTCCAAATATAGTGTTCACACCTAGAGAAGTATCATTGAGATCTCATGCATCTACTCATAGATCACATGTTCAGAAAGCTTCTCCTACTACCAAATGGGTCCCTAAGATCCCTATAGTTGTATCAACTTCTCAAAGTTATAGGGGGACCCCCTAATTAGTTTCTACTTTAGATATTTTAGATTATTTATAGCATATACAACTTTTAGATCCATAGTCTCAACATTTCCATAGTGCCTCATGATCATGCATGATTCCTCTCCTTGATAGAAGACACCATGATATGGAGTCTCCCATGAGACTCATTGATTACTATCATCCTTTCCTTGATTACCTATACATAGTTTATTATGATTGATTTTACATAGCTCAAAAAATTTCAAAAATCCAAAAATAATAATAAAATTGAAAATATAAAAACATACACATAACATTCAAAACACCAAAAATATTTTGATTGTATGCATCATCCATGCTTTAAATTTATGATATTATACTAGACTTACATTTGATATTTTATTTTTATTATTTGTCAATTTATCTACATTACCATGCTTCACTTGATCTTATTTTGAGTGTGTGCAATGACATCCTACTCTTTGATTGCCTCACTCCACCCATTGAAGGGTCATCCTACTTATACATCAAGACACACATCTATATATATATATATATATATACCCACTAGAGGCATCTTCTACATGACTACACCATCTAGGTTATATCATTCCTACACCACACATTATAGATATCATGTGGATGTACATTACTTACATGCTTACACAAATTACTCTATCGACACTCACTAGTATATATCACTTGTGTATTTCTTAGCATATACCTAGTCTTGTACTAACATGTCTTGCATACCTTTTTTTTTTATTTGACTAGTTAGATGTGATTGTACTTCTAGTTCCCTACATGCTTTCTTTTCTTGCTTAGTGTAGTTAGATTGTTTGCATTTCTCAGTTCATGTTTGTCTCTTGTATGTGCTTTAGGACATTTTCTAATGTCCTTTTATTCCATTCATGTGTGTTCCTTAGGACATTTTCCAATGTCCTTTGTGTTTATTCCTCTATATGATTTTGGCTTCCACACCATTTTTTCTTATTTTAATTATATGTGTATGTGGCATTTGAACATGCCTTGTATGCTTTGTTTTTAATTTGAGTGACATGTGCCCATGTCTCTTGTTTGCTTGGCCTCTTGACCACCTTTGTATGCTTCTTGATTCTTGCCTTGTGTGTTTGTTACTTGTTTACTTCTCATCATTTCCAATGTTATGATTCACATCATGTATTTATCTTGATTTCTTGGATGCCATGATGGGCATCATGCTCCATCCTTCTAACTAATAACTAACTAGACTTTTCATTCTAGTTTTAGTTTAGTACATTGAATTACATTGTTATATCTATCTAGGCATATCCATGTTGATCTAAAAATTTCTCAATATAAATCATGTTATATCTTAAGATACCTTATCGATTATCATAGCTATATCATATATCTTTGCAACATAACACACTTATAGGGCTCTTTCTTTTGAGGGTAGTCATTACAGGGTCTTCATTCCTACCCTCAAAAGATGGGGAAATAAACAAGGGTCTTGTCTTAGAGATCAAAGCTCCTAATAGTCAAAATAGTAGTTTTTAGAAAACCCAAAACAACAACTAGATATAAAAAAATCAAAACAAAATAAGTAGATAGTCAAGAATCTAGAATAGTTACCAGATTTAGCCCTAGATAATAGTGCCCAACCTAGACTATAGTTTTATTAACACTAGTGTCTACTTTCAGTGCTCTTATCCAAATCATTAAAAAAATAGATTTTCTAGAAATAGATAGATCGGTAAGTTTAGTTACATTTTGTCAGCTATAGAATAGTTCAAAATTAGAAATTTTCATTACACTTTCAATTAGAGAATATAGATATAGGGGGAATCATGTGTGACATGATGGATCTCACTTCTAATTTTAGATAGCGATGTTGGTATAACTTCTATATTATAATACATGTTTTAGACACCAATGATTGGGGGTAATGTGTGCAGCACATTTATTTTCTTTTCTTTTTGAGTTTAGCATTACATAGGTATTCTAATTAATTATATTCCTTATTCCATATGTATATGGTTAGTATCATTTTGGAATGGATTTCATACAAGCCTAATGCACTAGTTTAGAGTGGCTTTCATACAATCCTAATCTCCATCTTTTGGAGTTGCCAAGAGTGGCCTAGTTTTTATCATACATTCAATATGCCAACATTATTAGATCATAATATATTCATGGGATTTAAGAGCCATCTCATAAGATATACATTTCATACTAGTATCAGTTCATATATTCACTTCATGGGGCAATGATGGAGCCAAAGGACTAGCTAGCCTTTGTATTATTGAGCCACCTATTAAGAGGGATTGGACACATAGTCCAAACATCAATCAACACACACAAGACCACCTAGCTTCACTTAGTGGTAAATAATGGATCCAAAGGACTAGCTAGCCTTTGTATTCTTGAGACACTTATTCATAGGGATTGAAAACATAGTCCAAACATTGATCAACACACGCATGACCAGCAATCTTCACTTAATGGATGATGATAGAACCAAAGGGCTAGCCTTTACATTCTTAACCCACTTCAAAGGAATTGAGCACCTAGCTACATTCATGATATTGCTCTTGGCACATCACCTTCTAGCATTACTCGACATAATCTAGCATCAAAATAAGTTTTGTATTGGTCTTCATACCCAATGAGGTGTATTCATTCCTTTCTCTTCCTCTCTCTCTTACCTAGCTTTATACTTTCTTATTTTAGATATAACATATCTAGTAAGAACTTATCTAATCTTTTTTTTTATTTTATAGATTTACACTTCATAGTGTGCTCTCTCTATGCACACCCAACATCACACAGCTTCACAAGCTTAACCTTTATAGGTAAGTTTAGGTATGCTTTTTATTTTTCCTTTATCCTAGTATTTCAGGTTGTTGCATCACTAGAACAAAGGGGGGAAATGTAATCATATAAAATGTGAAAATTGGTAACTTAAGTGTGGCTAATGACACTTAACCCATAGGTACCTCTTGTTTTCTCTCATGACCCTCATAGGCATCTTTTCATTGATTCTCAGTCATCCATAGCCTTTTATACTTGATCCCATATTAGCTAGACCCCTCTTTCCATGATATATCTATCCCCTAGGTCCTATCTTCTCAGGATAATCATGTCACACTAGGACTATAGCTCTAGTGCCATTCCTATCTACTTTCAACACTATTGTCCAAGTCTATTTCTAGCCCCAATGGTCAATTTCTTCTAGTTCCCCATATTTATTTTTGTCAACCTAATACAAGCACATTCAACCCATGACCAATAGATCCCCATAAAATCCCATTCAAAAATAATTTAGAAAGGGTTGGAAAATATCACTAAACAACCAAGAATAAAAGCAAGCCTACTCAATAAATCTTCCTTATTCTCTACATACAGATAGCCAACACACTTACAAGCTCACTCAAGTCCTTACACCTATCCCTAGTCACCTCAAGCACATCTGGTTTAGAATTTGACATCTTTATATACATAATTTCATAAATCACATCAAGTGGTAAAGCTACATATGGCTTGATCCCTCTTCAAAGTATTGGTATTTAATTAGCATGTCCACATATGAGGTATGAAGCATGTCTATTGCATCTTACACACACTAACACCCCCTCTTGCTCAAAATTAGTCAAAACACAATGGAAGATAGGGTTTAAAGAAATAATCTACTCTATAAGGAGCTATACAGATTTCTAATTGAGGAAACTTTATAGATAGGGTCACATAGACATAATGAACAAAACTCAAAAAGTTTAGATCCTCAAGACAATAGAGGTCGAGGTGGATTGGAGAACTAGTACCACTACTATCCAATTTTATCACTCTTATCCAATCACAAAACAAAGTTTAGATTTTAGTTTGTGATAGTGTCTCAGTCCTACATAGTGAATTCTAGCCTCTATCTCAGTTAGATCAATTAGTTTCCAACTAAGTTTCATTTTCTTCTCTTTATTAAATTTTTTAGAAAAGTTTAAATTATAATTAATTTATGCAAAATAGTAGCCTAATTATTATCTATTTGTTTATTAATTTTACTAATTAGACCCTTTAACTAAATTACAAATAATATACTAATATTCCCAAAAAAATTAAATCAGTTTCCTTCCCCTCATAAGGTATATCATTAAAAATCATGTAATAAAATGAATAAAAATCACATGCTAGGACACAAACACCATTACTAAAAAAAATTGCATATCCAAATATGACATAAGAAAAAGAGTACTTATACATTTAAGATGTTATAAGGCTTATTATACACCCTCTTGAAATTATAAGTCTTCTGAATATGAATTTTATAATAAAAACATATTTGATCCAATTAATGTGAAATAATTTGATGAATATCTTTATACCCACATAAATTAAATTTACTCTTTAGTATTTTTATCTAGATAAGAACAAAATAAGCATTCTCATGCTAGCATATCTAAAGAACAAAGTGATTATGTTAGTAATATTGATCAACCTCTTTTAGATCCTACCATAGGTATTTTTACCTCTTTTATTGATATTTTTATTAAATATACACCTTTGGGCTTGGGTAAAAACAAAGCTTCCACTATGTGTGTGTGTGTGTGTGTCCATTCCTAACCAAATGACTCATATAGTACCTTTGATAACTATGCATACAACATCACCTACCTTACCTAATACACAATCCCTTATGTAAACTATTTCAATTTTCCATGATAATGTGTTGTAAATAGAGCAAGGTACACTAAACTTATCCAATTAATAGATTCACAAGCCATGACTCATAATTTGTTACTACCTAATATTTCATCATATCCTTTTCCTATAGGTTTTGTAGCTCCTAAACATCCATTATATTAAGGAAAAGGATATCCCATTCAACATCTTTCATATTTTCATGTGATAAGTTTGGATTATGCTTTAAATGACAATTTGCTAACCAAGTTATTTCCAAGAAGCCTAAAATACAATGCCCTATGTTGGTATTATCTTTACCTACCCAGTTATTCAAAGCATTCAATCCATTAACATATCAATTTCTTAAGCATTTTTCCATCAACATTGATAACATGCTTTCTTATGTGAAAATTGTTAAACTTAAACAAGGAAATATTGGGTATATCAATGATTATGTACTTCATTACAATACCATGTGTGTCAACATGACTAACACCTTTGAAAATAATTAATAGTAAGATATATTTAAATTTTTCATGTTCCTTTACATGTGTCAATCATTTTCAATATATTATGACCATTTGAGTAACTTTTGCATACAATAAGATAAAGGTAACTCAAATTTGTTGATTTAAACAAACTAAAATATGCACTACATATACTTCAACTTCCAAAATAAGTTCTAAAGTAAACATCTTATAAATTTAATCCAAGAAATACTAAATTTAATTCTAATATCATAGTCAATGTTATATCTCATCCTTCCAACAATTTCATTTTATTGATTCAACAGGGAGGAAATTTTATACATTACCATAACCACCTCATAAATTGCTACAACTATTATTTTATTGAAATTTCATTAGTTTAACTCCACCACTATAGGTTGACATGAATATACCTCAAAGTAAATCATTTTATAATAATGCATATTTGTATTACTATAGATGCGAGGGCCATTATGGTAATCAATGTTTCAATCTCAAACACCTTATTCAAGATCTTATTGATAACAATGTCATTGAACTAGGCACTCTTATAGAGGAAACTAAGCCTTAATAGAATGAAAATTATAAGTTGAATATTTTTAGTGAGCTATTTCTAAGTCATGTTAAAAACAAGGATAATTAAATAGTACATCATTCCTATAATTTGTACCCACCTCCATATTCATATGATAATCCATTAGATAGAATTATTGGTATAATTCTTCAAATTTCCCAATATGTCCTATTATTACCTTTGATGATCATGAGATAATGGATGATGAATCAATTTAGATGGTTTATGTATATGAGCATACATTGATCAATATCCCATTAATAGTTTACTAGATAATAATGGATCAAGTTATAATGTATGTATAATGGCATTACTCTACCCATTAGTTTCCACACAACATGACATACAATAAATGTATAAAAGTGTCAATACATTCAATAGGAAACAACAAACTACTTTGAGACACATCATCTTGCCTCTTCATGTGGGTATTTCTTTATTATCCATCACCTTTATAATTATACCATAAAAATTGGATCTTTGACATGATATTAGAATGTCCTTGGTTATAGAATCTCTATGGTTTATCTTTTATGGTTCATGTATTATTAAAGTACATTAATTG
This sequence comes from Torreya grandis, assembly GCA_037957365.1. Lineage (NCBI taxonomy): Eukaryota > Viridiplantae > Streptophyta > Pinopsida > Cupressales > Taxaceae > Torreya > Torreya grandis. Next base: position 1,645,758 of record JARHVA010003584.1, read on the forward strand.
TGACCAAATGTTCATAATTATAATAATCATATATGAGTACCCTATAAAATATATAGTGACTCCACCACCCCATTCAATACCTTAGTTTATTCATACATCTATTCAATAATAAATCACATTTAAAAAAATTATACCCATGAAAAATATTTCTATACATCCAATTTATAAAAAAGTGGAAAAATCTCAAAAGAAACTAATGCAAAAGCATGTATCATATTGGAAAAAGGTGTCAAGTTCACAAAAAAACACCATCACATACAGCATATTATAAATTGATGATACATATACATCAACATGTTTTAAAAAACTCATAATATTTGGAACAATATTATACTACTCCTCATTGGTTTTAAATCGATTATATGACTCCTAGATTACTCCTCCCACATGGTATTACATAAGTAATGACCTATATAGTTGTATTCCTAATGCATTCTCTTATTCTAAGTCATGGAAACCTATCAATTTTCATCCATGAAAGGTTATCCTTTAATAGCTTAATATATATTCTTATTATTAATCTCATCTTAATGCTATCATTGGTTAACACTTTCAAATTTAAAATATTATAAAAATTTAAAAAACATTCAAATGATAAAAAATAAAAAATTGATTGTGCATAGCTTCTTGATCACTTCATGATATTATTCCACTTATTACATATGTGATAAATTTGATCACTTTTATATCTCTTAACTCTTTATGTCTTTTTTGCCTCTTCCTCTTTATTTTCAATTCCCAAATCTAAACAGTCCAAAATAATGACCTATATATCCATCATATTCCACTTAACTTGTTATTTTCATATTCTGAATAGAGAAAACTACATTTTTCCATCATAGGTAGTATAAACCAAAAAATTCAAGATTGATTATCTTTATTATCTTGAACTAGTTGAATCTATCATGTAGCAATTTTACATAGCCAAATAAAAAAAAGAGGAAAAAAAAGATCCTTAATCATTTGATTTTTGATATTACACTTAGTCTCAATTTGCACAAAAATATTATTCATGAAAAAACATTCCTTTTTGTGTTATATTTTTCATACATTTAATTACATGTACTTGACAAATATGCATCTGATGACATGAATATGTATAATATTTTGTTTTAACTACACTTCAAATATACAGTGGGTCCATCTTGGCCATATATGGCCATCCAATTATATTTATTGAATAACATACTTTGACACGTGTGATAGATTGTCCATATCCCTTCCATTTATTATAATTTAAAACCCATGGTTTCATATATAAAAATATTATGTGCTTGTTTTACAATTCAAAAAGTATAGAAAAATCAAAATTTTCAAAAATGCAAAAACATTCAAAACATTTTAAAACCCAAAATAACTCCTAAGTAGGATTATAAATCTATGTTACATTGTTTTTTTATGTTAATTATGTCATTATTAGTAGATAGCATAATATTTATCTATCACACGTGCATTTCACTGGTATTTATATGTGTTATGTAGGACATGAACTAAAATGTTAGACTTGCCTCTACCCACAAGACATGCAATGTTGGGGGCATCTTATCCAAAGGTTACATCATTTACAAGTGTTACCATTTTACAAATCCTATAGTGTGTCAAACTATATACATTTTACAAATGTCTTTCTAACATTTGTATCTTACATTGTGTACATGAATATTACATTTTCTAGTATGTGATCCAATTACATATGCATGGTTTAGACTATATTTCTAGTTCTATGCTCCATTTTATGATATTACTTTTACATATTAGGATACACTTTGATTGTATATTATGTATGGCCCTTGGTCCTTGTGTTTAAATTGTGTATATTTGTATTTGTGATGTTTTAACATGTCCATTACTTGTGGCCCTTATCCCAATGTTTTATGTGATATCTGAACATGTCTCTTGTTTGTGACATTATTATTGTCCTTTTTGTACAACCTTTCACCTTGTGTGTGTAATATTTTATTATGCAACATTTGAATAGGTACCTTTGTACATCCCTTGTCCTTATTATTTTCCATTTCATTTGTTATGTTTGTGTGCTTCTTAAGATTTTAAGTTTAATGAATTCCATAATCCATATCATGTATTAAATATTGTGTACATTTCTATTTCAATTACTAGTATGATCTTCATTGATACATTTATCTAGATTAGACACTTTAGGAATTGACTCATATGTATCATGCATGATTTAAATGATACATATCTTATTATGATGACATACCTTTTCATATATGTTATGATATTTGATGATTACATTTTGATATGCATGATAAATTTAATTATTTTTAGATGCATGATTTTTAGGATGCATTCCCTCACCTCAAAAGGGGGGCATTTTAGTGGGATTTCCATACATGATATAAGCCTCAATGAACATAAAATTTAGTTTTGGGTAGAGAATATAGCTTTAAATAATTTATAATGATTTAAAATCTAGTTATATCTATAAATTATTAGGGAATATGCGATGCATATACATTCACATTAAAATAATATAGTACATATTCATATATTTTGGATTAATGGAATAGATTCATGCATAAGCTTCAAAATAAAATTTAAAAAATGAATCCACACACAATTAAAAATTTTACAATTATCACATGGGGGCATGATATAGATTCATGCCATACTTTCAATATTAATTCTTATATGCAGTCATGGTAGGAGCATGTATGTTCTTAATTCTCTTTTTATCATGCATACAATAACTAACAAAAAAAAATGATAATTAAATCTAAAATCCATATGCAGTGGTTGATTTAGTTGAAGTGCATATTTCATAACTTCAAATTTTAACTCCCTTTAGCAACTATAACATATGAATCCATTATGGATTCCAACTCATTTAAATCTTGTGGTTACAAATACTAGCATCACAAATTGATATTTTTTTCTCCCTCAATAGCTTCTATTTTTTGTTAGTGTTTAATCCAAATTTAGGCTTGATCACCCTCAATTCACCATTGGTTCAACAAAGGAACCAATTTCTCCAAGTCCTTCATGAGAAGCACCAATTCTCCAATTCTTCAAGGAAGTATATTGTTCAATAAAAATTACTAAAGAAACATTATTTTCACACATACAAATGTATTTATCCCATGTTTCTCTTTTCAATTTTTTTAATCGTCAAACTTCAACCTTTTTCAAATTTTAAATGAACAAAGTGACTACTTCATGAGATATTTTAGGGTTTGTTGATTTAAATTTCATTTCAAAAATGAAGTATATACTCAAATTCAAATTTTTTTATACACACTCAAGTATATATTTCTTTTTACTTGAGTAATTTCATTTCTAGACTAAATAGGCAAAAATATATTCACTCAAATTTGGCCACAAATACTTGATAATTTTAATTTTGGCCCATTTTTATTTTAACTAGATTGAGCACTTAATCTATCCCTATTTCACCATATAACTCTATCCTAAATACTTGTATGGACCTGTCCCTTTATAAGTTTTTTTTTACCCTTAAAAAAACATTATTAATCACTAAAAACCTCTCTAAGCATTTACATGGGCATTCTAGATCCTTAATTTCAAACATTACCCTTATAAGACAAAATTGATAAGAATGGGACATGACCAATAGTTTATATTTTCATTATGGTTCAATTATGTTGTTCACCTTAATAATGACTATTTTTAAATTTGAAACCATTATTTATAGATTGGTACATATTTTTAGGATATGTAGTGTAAGGTTTTCCCCTTTTTGATTTATTTTAAAGAAAATATAAGTCACCTATTTTATCACTTGTAAATTTTAATATTTCTAGATACTTACACTATTTCACACTAAGAAATGCTTACATATTCTTACCAAATTTGATTCTATTCATTTGAAGTAGACTTTAACAAATTCAATTTCCTATTCAACCCAAGTCAATAAAATCATTATCAAGTAATCAATCCATATCTAGATTCATACATGTATAAAAAGTAGCACAGTCACAATACACACTCTAATTGAGAGAACTATGTGTGATTTATTTCCCTCTTTGGAGTATTGGATATTTATGTAGTGATTAATCAACATGAGGATGATTGGGGCCATCTCGCCCATTATAAATAATCCTCCCTTTATATTTATAGGTTTTTATTTATTGAAATACCTATTAGGGTTTAAAATTTAAATAAGTCATTTTTAGGTCATTCATGCACAACTAAAGGTCATATTTCCACACACATGTATTTCAAGAATGCCTAGGTAGCAATGATGTCAAATATTATTTTTTATATAGAGGTCAAGAATGACCCATAGAGGATAGTAGTGGTAGTCAATCCTAACCCTAATTAGTGATAGATCATGTTTCTATTGCACACACATGATTAGTCTATGTTGATCATCTTCATTCATCTTTCACTTTCACATAGTCAACATACAGGCAAAAAATGGCTAAGTCTTCCTATGTTATTCATAGTTAGTTTCTTTCATCCATTCATGCTTTTTAAATTTGAGTACATTAGTTTCATTATTCTAGTTTCAAGTTGTTTTACATCATTATAAGCCCTTGTATTAATTTTATCTTCCATTAGCTAATTCATTGGTTAGTTATTTTATGTCATTAGTTATGTTTCACATTTGAGTTTATACACCAATTAATTCTAAATTCTAATAAAACATGCACCAAGATCTATGTTGAAATAACTCATGGTACTTTATGAGATATTTTTATCATAATATTTCATTTTATGCATATTTTACCCTCAATTTATTACTACCTAATCATTCTAGCCTTTTTTGATGTTATTTTCTCTTCATTCTACCTCTTCTTCCTAGTTTTAGGTTTTTTCTTGACTAACTCGATCAAGGTCAACTTGGTTATGAATTTTTCCCCTATGTTTACAATGGTATTAGTTATTTTTTTTTAAAATCATTTATTTTCCTATGTACATTTCTAACTATATTAAACCTATTCACTATAATTAATTTGCCTTTTATATGATATCAACATGGTTGACGTAGTATGGTTTTCTATCTAGATCTTTATATTATATAAAAATATATCAAGTCTATAATCATATTTAATAGGTCATTTTTAGGAGTTACACACACACACGCACACGCACATGCATGCACACGCACGCACGCGCACGCACACACACACACACACACACACACACACACACACACACACACACACGCACACACACACACACACACACACACACACACACACGCACACACACACACACACACACACACACACACACACACACACACACACACACACACACACACACACACACACACACACACACACACACACACACACACACACAGATATATATCTCTGTGTGTGTGTGTGTGTGCGTGTGTGTGTGTGTGTGTGTGTGTGTGTGTGTGTGTGTGTGTGTGTGTGTGTGTGTGTGTGTGTGTGTGTGTGCGTGTGTGTGTGTGTGTGTGTGTGTGTGTCACACACACACACACACACACACACACACACACACACACACACACACACACACACACACACAAGTCTCTCATATCTCATTTTTATAATAATCACATATTATTCTACTATGGTTTCACATGAAAGCCTAATTTTAGTAGAAGAAGTGGAATTGGAGTATAGGAGCTTACTCTTATGGAGATATATTCTAGCTAAAGGTATTTTAATTTCAATAAAATGATGATAAACCGTATGTGTGCCACTATATTAATATTCCTCAATTAACGATACATATGTTTTCATCCTTGTCATTTGAGTCTTCACCTTGAATATATCTAACAAAGTGCCACTCTATCCAATGGGATATTAATTCATTGAAAATTCAATCCAAGGTAAATATAATTATATTTAAACATTATTTTATTTGGATTATATGCATATACTAGAACAATATGTTTTTATATTTTTATACATTATTATCTTATCTGATCCTTGTTAGTATATGTTATTTTTTAATGTCATAATATCCCTAGTTAGATATATTTTGGTCACAACCCTTAGTTTATATACCTCTTGGTTACCACCAAATGGTATTTCTATTTGTTTAATTCATATTTTTACCCTCTTAGATCTAGGTTTTCCTTATTTTTTGGTTCTTTTCATATGGATTCCTTATTATATCCTTGATACCCCACATATAAATGGTTCTTACTTTCATCCTCTACCCCACTTTTTAATGTATTAAATTATATGTAGTTGGTCCTATGTACACACAAATAACACATTCTAAATTGTGCATGGACTCCTTGATTTCAGACCAAGGAAACTAATGAAATAGATGGGATATGGATTGGGATGGTTGTTAGGTGGAAAGAGATTTGAAATGGGTTGTGGTAAGGGGGTTCTAGTGATGGAACTAAAAGACCTTTAATGCATCACATTTCTCATTGAGAGTTTCAAGTTTTATACAAATAAAGCTCCAAGGTCCTTCAATCTCTGATATTATAAGGAGGCAAACATCTTGGTTGATACTAAGACTAGGGAAATAAGGTAGGTTAGGATGAATGACTCATAGAATGAGATCAACTCTGTTAGGTTTGTTATGCCTAGTCAATGTCATCTACAAATGTGAATGATATAGGATGAGGCTAGGCCCAATGAGAAAAAGGAAGGGGGTGGAGTTAAGGATCCATGCTTGGATCACATTATACTATTGATTTATGTTCTAAGTGAGGATGATGATTGGTGGATTGAGAATTTATTTTTGTTTATATAAGTCATTAATATATTTAAATAATGAGGTGTGGGATTGGGGTGAAATGAAAAACCTCTATCATAATCTAGTATTGATATCAAATTATATATTAATTTTGGAACCAAGTACCCTAAACCTATGGAAAATAGTTTCTCTAACAAGACTAGGTGTTTTTGTAAGTGTCATCCAAAATGGATTAGGCAATGTGTAATCATATGAGATTTTATGAATATATTATATGAGGACTTTTTGTGTTGTTAGAATAAAGATTTTTTTTGGCTTACACAATTGAACAAGGCTTTTGACAATGTTTTTGTTATTTTTTTATTTTAGGAATATTTGACTAAAATAAAAACTGATTACTTACTGAAATCAAATAATTAAAAGTATAGAGAAATAATAAAACTTAAATTAAATTAATTAACACTTATTTTTGGCATTTTCCAATTGTTTTTTAATTCATGTAGAGAGAGAGAGAGAGAGAGAGAGAGAGAGAGAGAGAGAGAGAGAGAGAGAGAGAGAGAGAGAGAGAGAGAGAGAGAGAGAGAGAGAGAGAGAGAGAGAGAGAGAGAGAGAGAGAGAGAGAGAGAGAGAGAGATGTTAATGTTGATTTTCAACTTTTCTAGATGCAAGCTATATGAAGTTGTTTTTATGATTTTTGATTGATATGTGAATGGATATAATATGAAAAAATATGTTTTAATAACATGTAAATGATTAAATAAAATATTTAAGATCCAAACAATAATAATATGAGGTTCTTAGATTTTTCATTCACCCAAACAAGCCAAGAACAAGTTTTCAACCTTTCTAGGTGTTACACACTAACTACAAACAATGTATTTGAAATAGAAATGAATAATTATATTATTATTTATATGATTAAATGAATTAAAAATATCATTCTTAATTAATCTAAATAATGAAAATTATAAGTATAATAGCACCACTTATTCACCTAGGTTTTTCTAGGGTTTTAATACTCATTAATTGTTTGTTTGAGAGTGAAAACAACTTGTTTCAAAACTAAAAACCAATTATTAAAATGGATGAAAATTATAATTTATTATCTAAAATTAACCTATGTTTTACATGTAATATTATATTATGAAATAATCTATTGAATGAATAAAATCAAACAAATAAACTAATTACTATTTTTGTGTAGGGACGGGAGAGAAAGAGGAATTATTTCTCTATCAAAATTTGTTTTTTTTTTACAAAATTAATATTAAAAATAATACAATAATGAATGATAATTTAATATAATATAATAAAAAATTATGAATTAAAAACCTCTAACATGATCATGATGTAGACCAACTAAAAGCAAGAGGTTTCTTACACTATAGTCCTTAGTGTGTTAACTCCTTTACCCAAATGAATATTTATATAAATATTTAACAAGAAGGATGAATAAATGAATATCTAAAATAAGAGAATAAGAATATAAACAATAATATATGATTGTGGCTAGTTGAAGATAACATTGGTAAAGACCTGGCTGCAAGAATAATGGCTCTCCTTATCTAGAATTGTGTATTCAAACATGAAAGCAATCAAAGAAAGAATATAAAGCAATTATATTAAGATGTGGCTATAAAGTCTTAAAAAATATTAATATCTAATGTAAAATTTTAATCTAAAATAAATCCAAAATTGGCTTGCTTCTAGAAGAGACATGAAGGGTTCTTGAAGGATTTTAACTAAGTTGAACTAGGAGTTGGACTTATGAGGGACTCAAAATGATTGGAAATAGAAGAGTGAGTAACTTGGGCCTGATTGAAGGTAAACATAAGGTTGAAAAATAAATAAATTGGTTAGAAAGTATGCATATCATATTTAAAAATTATTCTCAAAATCTAAAATTGTAAGGCGATACAATAATGATGGAACTAGCCTTGTTTGTAGGGGTAGTTATGTAATGATCACTATTGGGGATATAACTTCCATATCATAATATGTAACTGACCTTCATTTAAAATAGAAACACCATTTTATAAAAAAAAATTACATCTATTTACACAAGTACTCTAAATAACCTATAACTCATGGGGTAGTTGTGTAACTCTAAAGGGTGATTCCATCACCTAATAGGGCATTTCTATCACTAATGAGAGATTTTTGAAAATAAGCAGAGGTGAGATAAAAAGTACAAAAAGGGGGGTTTGGGTGACCTAAAAGAGACAAATGGAAGAAAAAGGGGAAATAACATTAGAGAGTTCCCATTTGAGCATTATGAATAGGTTGTTGCATCATGATTAGACCTGTCATGTCAAGAATATCACACAGTACAAAACTTAGGTGCATACAAGTCCTAATATGGTCTTCTCTCTTTATAATATTAGAGGATATTTAAATTTTTTATAATTTTTCCCCCATATACATAAATCATGTGAAATGAACAATAAATATAAGAAATAATATATACAAAAATAAATTTATAGTGCAATAAAGATGCATCAATGAAGCTTGAGATGCAAGCTAGCAGGCTAATAAATAATTATCTATCTCATCAAGTTTGTTCCTATAGTAGTTTTAAATGTCATTTAAAGTGTCTAAAATTTGATCACAAGATTCTAATTACATAACATTATCCCAAATGGGAATATGTAATAATGAAATTAAGGAGTGTTTGGATAGTTTTCACATTAGGTGAAAATAGGCATTTATGGGATGGTAAATAGTAAGGTCAATATTTACCATGAGTTAAATATTAAAAGGTTTTTAGTAAATTAGTATTTACTATTGTGTTTATAACCATAGGGTTAATATGGTAATTTTATTAGAATATTATTGTTGTGATATATTGTTATCTATTATAACAATATAACATATTCTCTATTATAGGAGGTTTTATAGGTGAGATAAAATATGGGAGTTGTTATAGGAAATATTCCTATATATTTGTATTATGTCTCATGTTGAATTAACAAGATAGTATATTATTATCATGTGTTGAAAATTTGTCTACATATTATTTTCTACTCCTATGCATGAATTAATTCCTATGTGTCTGGCTCTTTAAAAACTCATCATTGGTATCAAAGAGGATATTTTATTCAATGAAAACTTAATCATCGTGTAAGGGACAATTAGTCAGTTCTTCACCCATGAGGATGGTAGTAGTTATGTGCACTCACCTTTGAGCTTTTTCTATGGTTATGAACTCCATCCAGCCCATACGTCTTCCATATTACTCTTTATATTTATTTTGTGCATCACTATCATCAATTTTGTTGATCTCTATGCATTAATTATTTGATCCTTTCAATTTTCATCTACTAAAATTCTTGAATTGGTGGTTTGAGGAAAATATTTATATAGTTTGGTGGACTATTACAATTTTCCACAAAGAGATTGATACGTGATAGTGTTTTGGATGTTGTCCATAGTTTTCAACATTGTTATTTGAATTTATTATCATTTTTTAGCATTGGTTTATTGCTAGAATGCAAGGTGACCATTATTTCTAACATATCCTTGTACCTAACTGAAACATGAAGTGTAGATCTAATTCTATGCAAATTTCATTTCATTTTAACCATATTTTCTATCTTGTCTCTGCCTTCCAATTATGTATAGATCACTTGTACATCCTTTGATGCTACTAAATTATTTTACCGATCAATGATATTTATATTCATATGTATCTCAATGTTTGATTTATAGTTTTGTTGGTTTTATATTTCCATCTCTGTTAGTTCTAACAGGGATTCCATGTGTCAGCTTTTCAAACAAATATTTGCAATAAAAAAAGATAATTGAAAGAAGATTGCTTGGCCTTAAGTTGGCCTAAGGATCATCCATATTTGACATAATACTACCTTATGGATCATCCACATATTCATGTTATTTACAGTCTTCCCATACATGTAAAATTTTAAATGTCATTCTCCAAATGTTATCAATTGCACTCTTACCATGTTTCCATTCCATTTTAAGTCCTCTATTTCTCTAGTCAAAGTTTATTTATTTAATTTTTTAGTTAGATGTTTTTATAGTGATCTTTGGTATGTATCGTGTCAAAATCATTTTGTTTGATTTCTTCTATTTGATAAATTTTTGTTTTCAATTTGTTAGAAGTATCAAAATCAAAAATCAAAAATTTTGTCAAGTCATTATGGTCAAAGACATTTTTGATAGTATTTCTAGTCTTTAATGATGCCTAGAGTCATTTTGAGTCGAAAGGAAATTTTTAATTATGTCATGTTTGTCATAAATTCAAAAGTCAAAATTATAAAAAAAAAAAAAAAAAAAAACTTATAGATGCATTTTTGCTTGTATGTGATGTCTGCATTGTGGGGGGATTTCCCTCAAAAAATCATAAGCTTCATCAACATATCACCTAAGTGAGTAGTGACATGCTAGAGGTTGAAGGATACACTAAGGAAGGAGGTCTTTCAATTACCTCTGATCAATCACCAATGATGGGGCCACATAATGATGTGGTGACTTGTGTGTGTATTTTTTACTTTCATTATGTGTTGGTAAATTAAAAATAGAAGAATAATGTATGTTCATGTAATGTAATTTGTGTGTAATTCCAAAACATGATTCCCTAATGTGAAAACATTTTGAATGGATAGAAAGCACCATTGTAAGTCGGTTCATGGATATTGAATGGGTTTGTGGTAGAGATACAAAAAACCACATGAGGTGAATAGTTGATGGGTCCTGTTCATGTCAAGGTTTGTGGTAAAATTTTAAAACTATGGGAGGAGTGAGGCTTTCTTTGTATCAAGGACATGAGCCACATTATTTGGCATGCTACGAGAGGTGAGCATACTCTAGATAAGTGTGTGAATATTTTTGCACCATGTAAAAACTATGGGGGGTGTTGGGAATAGTTTTCACATTAGGCGAAAATAGGTATTTATAGGATGGTAAATAGTCAGGTTGATATTTACCATGAGGTAAATAGTAACAAGTTGTTAGTAAATTAGTATTTACTATTATGGTTATAACCATATGGTTAATATGGTAAGTTTGTTAGAATATTATTGTTTTGATATATTGCTATATATTATAACAATATATCATATTCTCTATTATAGGAGGTTTTATAGGTGAGATAAAATGGGGGAGTTGTTACAGGAAATATTTCTATATATTTGTATTATGTCTTGTGTTGAATTAACAAGATAACATATTATTATTTTGTTTTGAAAATTTGTCTACATATTGTATTTTGCTCCTATGCATGAATTAATTATTGTGTATTTGAATCTTCAAATACCCATCAAGGATCCATTGTATACTATGTAGGAATATGTCATGGTAAAATAATTGCTCTGGGTCATAAATCAATAATAGTATGTGAATGACAAGGTGTTGTTGTAGACACTCATATTTGGTATTATAAAATGTATTAAATTTAAATAATTTTGTTTCATCATAGTGAATATTGGCATAACCATATTTTATATGCTTTATTGGCTAATTTCACAAGTATTCACACACCAACCAAATCTACTCCTTACTAGTTTAGGAGACATAAAATATCATACCCTTAAAACTAGAGATACCATCCTTGTTATTTTCCCTAAAATAAAATCTTTAAAGATAATGAGTATTAAAAAATTTGACTACATGTGCTAAAAATGGTGGATATCAGACACTTATAGGATGTAGATCACCTTATATTCTATTAGAATCAAATTGAAAAAAACATATAATAAAAAATTCCAAATCAATAATCTAAAATAGGTGACGGTAAAAAAATATAATCAAAAGAATACAAATGTAGATATTTTAAAAAAATTGAAAATTCAAACAAACTTGGAAAGGACCATTTGTGATAACAGAGAAACTAGGCACATGAGTTTATTGATTGGTCTCGGTTGAAGGAAAACCTTTGAATAACCCCACACACATCATGAATGTTTCTTTGTTTTACATGAAAGCATCTCTCTCTCTCTCTCTCTCTCTCTCTCTCTCTCTCTCTCTCTCTCTCTCTCTCTCTCTCTCTCTCTCTCTCTCTCTCTCTCTCTCTCTCTCTCTGTGTGTGTGTGTAATTATGATCTATGAATGACATATATTACATATTTATATGATTTATTCAATATTTATCACATCTATTACACTATATATCCATTTTTTATATGCACATGAATTCAATATTATACATGAGTGAGATGTAGCATATACAAGTCATCTATGACATGGACACATATAAGTGAGGCATTCCTAAACCTGGAGCTACCTTCCTACACTAGTGGCATGTTTTCATGAGTAGCATTTTATTTAATTTATAGAGGTTTTATCTTTCTTTTACTATTTACATTTATCATATTGAGATACTTTACACTTATGATACATTAATTGATATAATTGATACTACTTAGACTTTTATTTCATTAGATATTATATTCACATATATGGTATGATGACATACATTGATTTTGTAATTTAGCCTTATTCTATTCATAAGTTATGTTATGTGTTATAGGTTATGATGACATTTTTTTTAATTACATTATGTGACTCTTTCTTTGTTCTCTAATTGACTATATTGTTGTGACATTTGATTTTCCATTATGTGTGGCTCTTGCCTTGTCTAATAATTGATTGTCCATTAAATGTGGATATTTCCTTCTATGATATTTAGTGATATTGTGTGTGTTTATTTATGTTTCATGGCTATTATTGTGTGACTATATTTAATATGTGTGGATAAATATAAGATTATTTATTGATCTCATTGGTTCTGTGATCCATATCATGCACTCTTTTATTGTATAAGGTGCCAACGATGTTTAATATGTGTGGATAAATATAAGATTATTTATTGATCTCATTGGTTCTATAATCCATATCATGCACTCTTTTATTGCATAAGGTGTTGTGATACCTTTCATTCACCTTCCACATAATTACTAATTAGTTTATGGTGCTCATTTCTTTATTGAATATTCATTGCATTTATCATAGATATTTATGTATTGACATGCCACTTGTATGATAACATAATATACTCATGATATAATGTTTATATATTGCTTGTATATTTTATATATAACTTGATGTGTATGACTCCTTTCTTTTGAGACAAGTAATTTTTAGGCTATATTCATGACCTAAAAATATGGCATACATAGTGGCTTATCTTAGAGATCGATCCTTCAGAGTCAAATATTTTAGGTTTTGGGCATAAAAATTAGATTTTGGGCACATATTAAACCTAGAATAGAACATGTTTATACAAATTATTATAGGTTTTACTCAAATTATGACAATTTTTACAAATATTAGGGGCATATATATCACATATTTAATGGTATTATAAGTTTTAATTCATAGATTCTAGGAGATTATTACACATATTACATGATTTAGATAACATAGGTTGTCATGTTTGGGGAATATGTTCACACTTTCATAGATATTATTATACTTTGGACTCAAATTACTAAGTTTATTGGATTGGAAACATATGCAAGAAATATCTGACATAATCTAAACAAATTATACTCATGCATTACTCATATATTAATTAGTTTGAGTCATATAACCTATCTACAATTGATGATTAATAAAATTTACATAAATTCTCAAGAATTCATAGTTTTTTTATCCTTTAGTGGATTTCATTCACAAATATAGTGATTTGTGTGGGACTAAATTTATGTGAAACTTAACTTCCATGCATTTATCCATTTAAAATGATGGTTGGGGCATATTCAACTCATCCAATGGTTTAAAATAACACCTCCAAATGGCATGATTACCCCATTCTCTATTATCTCACAAAGACAAGCCTCCAAAAGACAGATTTGTCAATATGGATATAGGTGTAATCATTCTTTGATATTTAATTTAACATGTGTTCAATGTTTTCACTTTAATATTATATATCATAATTAAAAATTGATTTATAAATGCTTCATCATGGGTTTTATTATCTTGAAATTTTAAATTTCATGAAAACACCTCCAATTGCGCTCATATGGGAAATTAGAGGTGTTTTAAAGATAGTGATGGTAAAAAAATTTAGAATGAGACAATGACTCCATATCCCAATAGACAAAGCTTGGGTAGAATAATGAAATATAACTATCTTTCAAGCTTTATAACTAGACTACCCAAGCTTTATAAATTCTACCCAAGCCTTATCCATTGGACTACAGATTCAATGTCCCAATCTATAAAATGTTTAACATCCCTATCTTTAAAACACCTCTATTTCCTATATAAGTGTAATTGGGGGTGTTGTCATAAAATGTAAAATTTCAAGATAATAATTGGCTCTAACTATGGGATTATATTTTTGAAGGGAATAAAGGAGAAATATAGAATCTTACATGATTGATGCATTATTTTGATATATCCATGAAGTATTATATGTATCTCACATTTACATGTCTTTATTGACCAAATGATAGCTATTTTACCTATTTCAATCATATGAGAAATGAACATACATTGTCAAGTTAGATCATTTGCTCTAAATATTTGAATATTTTGATTCGAACAATTAATAACTAGTTAATCCATCTTAATCATATGAGAAATAAACATGCACTACCAGGTTGGATCCTTAATTCTTGAAATTATGCTTGTTCACCACCTATTCACTTGAAGAGATCCTTGATAAACCTATTTATTTTGATTCTTGAGATATGAGCATCCATATCACCATTTTCATTATTGCAACAACTATTTTATGGATAAACTATTAAATGTCTATTTTGGAAACTCACTTTACCAAAATACTTCATGACCCATTTTTCATGTCATTTAGGAACTAAATAATATTTGAACTAAATAACTCACTTGAGGATCTAAGATGTCTGACTAATTGGGATTCAATGTAAGTATATGTCATGGCTAAGAACATGTATAAGAAGAAAGACCAAAATAAGGAGAGAAAGGAGCAATAGATAACTTGCTATATTTATTGAAAGTAACATACACACCAAAAGAAACATGAAAAAGAAACAACCCAAAGTAGGTTAGAAGACTACAAAAAGACTAAAAAAGCATTCACTAGATGGGAGAATACTACAAAAACATTCACTAGATGGGAGAAGTACATGCCATTTTAGAACAACATATTTGACTTATGAACTCTGAACACATTTAGCAGCAGTGATTAAGTATGCAGGAAGAAGAACTTAAAATTATCATTCACATAGGGATGATCATGAATGAATAAGCATTACTATCTTCATATCCAAGAATGGAAACATTTTGGACTCTTTGATCTCTAATGATCACTCCTGAGTAACACTAGATTTTTTCAATGTCCTCTTGGTTGGTTTTAAAGGAATATATACCAAATACAAGATCTAAACTAAAGAGAAGTGCATTTCATGTTACCTTCTAAACTAGAATAACAATAGGAGTATATTTAGGAATGATTTAAGTGAAGATATTCCTTGCCACATTATTTCTCACAATAGAGACAAATTCATCATTAAATTAATCATTATCATCATCTTCATCAATATCTTCTACCTTGATAGTTTCCATTTCATTTGTAATGAATATCGAACACCATTCATTTTATTCTATATTCATGTATTTATTGATTTTAGCTTTGGCCTTCTCATGATTTTTAATTTGTGTGGGGTTGATTAATCTATATTCATGTTCTATGGATAGCTCTTCTTTGGTAGAATCTAAAAATGAAATACATGAGGAATCTTCATTTTTGACTACTAAGTCTTCCATTATGATATAATAAAGATGTTTTACTTTACAAAAAAATGGTTGTGTACTATCTTCATCTTCTAAAGGTAAAATATCATATTCTACACTATTCTTCCTTTCTATTTATGATTCAATTAGTTGTTCTTTAGATAAGTCATTTTCCCTAGGATTGCAAGATTTGAAAAATCATGTGAAACATGATTTTTTTTCTTTTTTTCCAAGGGGGAAGATAAATTATTTTATAAATCATTTTTTCTTCTAATTACTCATCTTTCTCCTTAATTATGAAACTAAAACAATGATATGTGATAGGAATCACTATTTGTTTCTCCCCACTAGACTTTCGACATATTTGATCAAGAATTTGCCTTAGAAGTATCTTTTATAAATATTGTAGAATCTTGATTGTATTAGGTTTCATTATTTATTAATCACCATTTACAATAATTTTAGCACCTTTTGAAACCTCTTTCTTTAACATTCTAGACATGATTAAATCATCTTCGATCTTAGTGGATTCTTTTTGTGGCACCTCTAAGTCATTTACCTTATTTATTATCAATACAAACTTTATCTCTATGTGAAGATAACCAATAAAGTTGTAGATTTGATTGTTGAGACTTGGTTGATTTGTCTGAGGGATCAGTCGCAACAATTTGTTGAAATGTGTTATGAATTATCTCATCTACTCATCATATTTTTTTTGAATTTGGAAGACATATAACAATAATACACACATGTCCATAATTGATTTGAATCTATTCAAGAACTTATTATTTCAATCCCAATTCATATTTCATCCATTGTCCAAATGCAAAATCCTCTCAACAAAAAGTCATGATAATCTCAACAAAAATCTTGATAATGCCATCTTCATGCATAGCTCTTAAGATACTACATGACACTGTGAAGGCATAAATATGTTTATCAATGTCTTGACTATTTTATCCATAAAATTTTGAAAATTTATTCCTTGATCCTGATGGTAACTCATTGTAATGCTCCAAATCCAAATGATCAAAATGTTTTCACCATGGGACATGAGGAACATTAGGGTTGGGGTGAACCAATACCATTTCTTCAATTAGGGTGAACCAATGCCATTTCTTCCTTAAGACTGATGGTAACTCATTATACTAAGCCAAATCCAAAGGAACAAAATGTTTTCCTCACAAGACACAGGGAACATTATTTTTAAGGTGAACTAATGCCATTTTTTAATCAAGATCATGTTGCATATGCATATGTGAGATGACTAAACATATATATTCACTAGAATAGACCATGAAAGAGACACACTTTTATCATGGAAATATCTCTCATTAAATGGGTATTAAAGACATAATTACACCCTTAGGAGTGTAAAACATACATTAATATGATTTTTCACTTGATGCAATTTGTAAATTCTTTTCCTACTATGTGTAATTTGCAAATTCTTTTTTCTTTTCGGTGCAATTAGAAAATTCTTTTTTCTACTAGGTGAAATTTTCAAATTATTTTTTCCATTAGATGTCATTTTCAAACTCAAATTTAAATCCAATGAAATTTTCAAATTCTTTTTGCATTTTCCCTTCTCATGCAAACTGAATTTTTTCCATGGTCATGCAATCTCAAATTTTATTTTCTCTGCCTGTGGAAATTGAAATTATATTTCCTTGATTCATGCAATTTTGTTTTGCACTTCCCAAAATTCATGGTAAATAGAGAATTATTGTGGTTTCAAGAATAAATTCTTGGTATTTTGAAAATGAAGTGGTTTTATCAATAAAACCCATGGGGTTGAGTGTTTAAAAGGTTGTTTTGGTCCCAAAACCCATGGTATTCACTACAAAAGTATGGTTTCGGCTAGAATTTTATAGTTTTCACTGGTAGAAGGTAATTTTAATGAGACAAAGCTGTTTTGCATGGGTATCTCTAACATTAATATAAGTGTTAGATGGATATATGTTTGCATGTGTTGATTAGTATTTAGTGTTAGGTTTATGGTTATGAACATACTTTGTTGATCTAAAATTTTGGAGGCCAAATGCAAATGGCTAGTGTAAATTAAAATTTATTTAGCATTGTAAGTGCCCTCTCAATCCTTGAATCATGTCATCAACTTTATAAGGTCAAATATTCTTATGGGGAGCTTCATAAAAATATTAACATGAACATTATGCTCTTATGAAGAAAATTTGTCTATGGTGAACGAAAAGGATGACTAGAAAACATTAGTCTTCATTGAAATTTTTTGATCAAGTAAATTTGAGATTACTCACAAAGATATCGATATAAAAGATAAGCATATTTAGGATGAAATTACTTGACAAATTTGAATTAATGACTGAGATTGTCTTCAGTGAAGAAGAAAGTAAATGAATTCTTCATCAAGCTTCAAGTCTTTTCATGTTAATGTTGCATCTCATTTTTTAATTTCTAGTTACAAATATTTTTTACTTAAAACCTTGTAAATGTAATTTTTGAAAATGAACTATGTCACTTTTTATGTCTTGAATTGTGTGATTTTGATTTAAACATTTCAAGTGGTATAAAAGCACCAAAGCATTTTTGCATCGTTCAAGTGCTGCAATTTTGTAATTTCACTTTTGCATGAATTGTAATTTCACCATTGCATAAATTTCAATTTCACCAATGCATATTTATATAACTTAAATGATACAATGTCTTAATTTCACATTTGCATGTGGTAGAATTATGCCAACTCACTTTTACACCGCTTATGTGGTGTGGTTTTATAAACTCACTTTTACACCATCTAAAATGCAAAAAAGGTAGTTACACACTGTAACTACCTTCCCGCATTATAAATATGAGTGTTAGGATCATTGTAAATGGGGACTTTTATTAGTGAGACTTTGTATTAACTTTTTTAATGATGAGATTTCTTTCTAGCTCAATAAATATTAGAACAGGTAGATTTTGTAGACTTTGTATTCAGGATTTCTTTATGAGTTATAACTTTGCGTATGATTTATGATCAAATGGATAAAATCATACCATTTTAATTTTCTCCCTTTTATCCTCATTTCCTTTATATATCCTTTTTGTGACTAAAATTACAAAACTACCAATAGAAAACATTTTTTTGTAAATAGTTGTGAATAGATTTTCCGTTACTTTTTCATTTTTAGATTTAAATAAAGGTATCTCCATATGATACTAGGAGAGGAAATTTGTCCTTGTGTTTTTGACTAATTTAAGGACTTGGTTCTCACACTTCTGACTCAAAATCACCAACTTGTCCCGTTGATAATTTTTTGAGCCAACAATTTTACATGAAGGCAAACCAAACATTACCTACTAGAGCACACCCACCATGATTATCCTTGGGTACCACCATATTTTATTTTAATTTAATATTTTGATTACTATAATAAAAGGATGGGAAATTGAAAGACTCATATTTATTATTAGACACTTGATAATGTCAATTTTGACTAAGAAAGGGATACATGGCTTGTGTGTGAACACATGACTCTTTTTGTATCTCCTAATATCCATTTACTCATATACGGGCTTGATCTTCCAAGGTTATCAACTCATATTCAATATTATGCTAATATTTAATTGAATAGATTAATATCATTATTATATTGTCTCCTATTCTCAAATTAATTATTCTTTTTCCCTAGGTACTTTCATACTTCCTCATATAAGGATAGAATTTTGATCTATCCACATGAGCTACATCTCTACTTGTGATCTTTTATTTTCATTTTCCTAAAATAAAATTGTCCATATAATTTATCTTATATGTTTCACATGTCAATTAAAAGGAAAATACCAAAAGATGCAACTAAATAAGCATATCAAACCCTAGCCTATTCATATCTAATAATCACTTACCTATCAATATAAATACATCTGTAATCAAAGGAATTATCCTGAAGTTTCCAAATATAAAACTCCTCAAATTAAAAAACCATGAGTTAAGCTTGAATATAACTACAAGGTCAAAATCATGGGTTGTCAAATGTTGAAATACATACATAAATTTCACTTTAAACTAGCATTTCACTAATATCACACATTAATCTAGGTGGGAAAAATATTCTTGGTTTGAGTTCCCTCTTCATATTATTCGATACATATGCTATGTTTATTCATAGTGAGTAGTTGAGATCAACTCAACCCATCCCTTTCATCATTTTTCCCCATTCACATTGATATCATCTTAAAATGAAAATATAGGATTTTGAAGCAAAGATAAGGAAAACATAGTTATTTATGCTAAATTTTAGATATCTAAATATACATGAAGCATTGGTAGAAACATGCATAACAATCAACATAATTACATAATTAGAGAATTCAATGAAAACAATTTTTCACTCTAATAGATGATAAGAACTATCATAATTATCCAAGAAGTGTGAACTTATCCTAGTAGGAAAACATACACATTGTTTCTAGATTCAAGCATTCACTAGCCCTTTCTTAATCACTATTGATAATTATATCCTATCACAAACCTACGCATACCAAAAAAAATCTAAGTACCCAATTCCTTTTGCAGTTCCATAATTACCAAGTTGTAATAAATCAATAATACTCTACTATTTATACTCATATTTATATTTGAATTAAATATGTTATGCAATCTAATTTATCCTTACTTTTATCTTATTAAGGTGAATTTCTAATTCATAATCACAAAAAAATATTTTTGTCTCAAAGGTGTAATTTGAGGAATTGGGGCTTTAGGATCTTTAGTATCTTTAAGACTATTGATTTAATAGTTTTAGGAATATTGGTGTATTACTCCTAATTTAGTTAAAGGTTTGTAATAGGAAATCAATAAATAAATATGCAATAATTGAGATACTGATTCATGTAAATTATATTGCAATTTTAACCTTTCTAAAAATAGTAATAAGAGCTGAAAAAGAAGACTTAGCTAGAAAATGACTAATATAAATAAGATAGGGTATGATATTCACTATGTAGGGCTGGGACACTATCACAAAATGAGATCTAACCTTTTTTTTATGATTGGATAGTAGTGCCAAAAGTGGACAAGAATGGCACTGACACTGTATTCCACCTCTACTATTATTGTCATGAGAATCTAATTTTTTTGGGTTTTATTTGCTTGGTCTATGTGACCTTGTCTATGAAGTTTCAGTAGGAAAAAGTTTGTAGAGTTATCTATAGAGATATTCTCTCTTAAAACCCTATAATCCATTTTGATTTGATCAATTTTGAGAAAGATAGGGGGATGTTAGTGTTTGTAAAATTCACTAAACATGTATCCACACCCATTGTGTCGGCACACTACCTACATACCAATACTCCAAAGAGGGATCAAGACATATGTAGTTCTCCCACTTGATGTTCTTTGTGAAATTGAGTGTATGAATATGTAAAATTCTAAACTATATGGGTTGTAGATGGCTAAGGACTAGTATAAGGATTTGAATAAGCTTGTAATTATATTGGCTAGCTATATGCAGAGAATAGGGAGGATTGCTTGAGTAGTCTTGCTTGTATTCTTGCTTGCTTATTGATATTTTCCAACCCTTTCCAAATGATCTTTGAATGGGATTTTATAAGGATATATAAGTCATGGGTTGAATGTACTCTTGTTAGGCCAAAAAGGAGAAGGATGGAGAACTAGAAGTAACTGACTGTTAGGGCCAAAAATGTACTTGGATAAGAGCATTGAAAGCATACAAGAGTGTCACTAGTGCTATAGTCTAAGTGTGGTGCTATTATCTTGAGCTAATGAGGCCTAGTGGGATGGATTAGTCATGGAAAGAGGGATCTGTCTTAGCTAAGATCAAGTCTAAAAGGTTATGGATGACTAACAATCAGTGAAAAGATGCCTATGAGGGTTATGAGAGTAAGCAAGAGGGACCTATAGGTTGGGTGTCATGATCCAGACTCAAGTTACCATTTTTTGCATTTTATATGACTAAATTTACCCCCCCCCCACTTTATTCTAGTGATGCAACAAATCAAAATAATAGGATAAAGGGAAAATAGAAAGTGTACCTAAACTTACCTGCAAGGTGAAGCTCATGAAACTATGTGATGATGGGTGTGCATAGAGATAACATACTATAAGGTAAAAATCTATTGTGATGCTGAGTGATGTTGGATGATGTTGAATAATGATATATGATGTTATACCAAGAGGAATATCATGAATGGAGTTGAGTGCTTAATTCCCTAGAAGTTGCTCAAGAATGCAAAGGTTAGCCCTTTGGCTCCATCATTACACACTAAGTGAAACTAGGTGATCATGTGTGTGATAATCTATGGTTGGACTATGTGTCCCATCCCTTTAATTAGGTGGCTCAAGAATACAAAGGCTAGTTAGTCCTTTGGATCCATTATTTCCCCATGAAGTGAAGCTATGAACTAATACTAGTATAAAATGTGTGTTGTAAGAGATGGCTCCTAAATACCATAAATGTACTATTATATAAAAAAATTGGCATCGATAGTTCAATGTATGTTAGAAATTAGGCCACTTGTGGCCACTCCAAAAGATAGAGATTAGGCTTGTATTAAATCCACTTTGAAACTGGTGCACTATGCTTATATGAAAGCCACTCTGAAATTATGGAAGTTAGGATTTGTATGAAAACCACTCCCAAATGATGTTGACCACATGTAGATGGAATAAGGTACATAACTACTGAGAATGTTTGGATAATACTAAACTCATAAATAAAATAAAATAAATGTGCCACACACATTTCCCCTAATCATTGGTATCTAAAACATGGATTCTGATCTAGAAGTTATACTAATTGCCATGTCTAAAAATAGAAGTAAGAGCCATCATGCCACACATTATGGCCCCTATATATAGATTCTCTGATCAAAAGTGTATTAAAAACTATTGATTTTGAGCTGGTCTAACTATGAAAAATTATATCTAAACCTACTTTTCTTCTTATTTCTAGGAGTCTAGTTTTTTAATTATTTGGACAAGAGCACTAAAAATGGATATTAGTGCTATAAATGTTGTTGTCCTATCTTGGTCATGTTATCCTAGGCCAAATCTAGTAACTACTCTAACATTTTCATTATATACCTAGTCTATTCTGACTAATTTAATGTTTTGTTACTATTTTGGGTGTGTTGAAATCTAGATTTTGGATTGTTAGGAGTTATGATCTCTATGACAAAACCCCTATTTGTTGTTCCCTCTTCTAAGCATAGTAATGAAGAACCTATAATGACTACCCTTAGAATAAATATCCAATTAAGTGTGATGTTTTAAATATACATGATATAGAAGTGATAATCGACAAGATATCTCAAGATATAGCATGGTCTATATTGAGAGATTGTTAGATCAATAGGGGTATGCCTGGATAGATATAATAATATAATAGGATGTGTAATGTATTAAACTAGAATTGGAAGTGTTAGTTTATAGTTATTAGTTGGCAAGGAGGTATGGAGCATGATGTCTATCATAGCATCCAAGGTAGAAAATTAATGCATGATTGGGATCATAGTATTGTAAAAAATAAAAATCAAACAAGAAACAAGCACAAAAGGCAAGAAACAAGAAGCGTATAAGAGTGGTTAAGGGGCCAAGAAAAAAGAGAGATGGGCACATATCACTCAACTGAAAAGCAAGAATACAAAGCATATTCAAATACCAAATACACATACAATTGAAAATAAGAAAGGGTTAGCATAAGGGCCACAATCACATATAATAGTACAGGCAAAGGACATTGGAAAATATCTTAAGGCACATATAAGAGCCAAAATAGGAACTAAAAAATGCAATCACATCAAGCTACACTAAGTAAAGAAAGCATGTGAATACTAGAAATACAATCACATCTAACTAATCAAAGAAATAATGTGAAAGTATTTAACACATGGTAGTATAAGACTAGGTATATGCTAAGAAATACATAAGTGCTATATACTAGTGAGTGTCGATAGATTAATCTGTGTAAGCTAGTAAATAATATACATCAACATGATAACTAGAGTGTGTGGTGTAGGAATGAAATAACGTGGATGGTGTAGTCATGTAGAATATGCCACTAGCAGGTATGTATATTGATGTATCTCTTGAATGTAGAAGAAGGATGCCCCCTCAATGGGTAGAGTGAAACGATGAAAGATTTGGATGTCACTAAGCACACTCAAAGGAGATCAAGTGAATCATGGTAATGTAGATAAATTGACAAATAGTAGCATACAATATAAAATGTGATTCTAGCATAGTAATATAAATGTAAAGCATGGATAATGCATAAATTCAAAATGTTTTTGGTGTTTTGACATATTTGAATGTTTTAGTGTTTTTGATATATTTGAATGTTTTTGGTATTTTTGATTTTTGGGTTATGTATAATCAAGCATAAAAAGATTATGTACAAGTATTTGAAGAGAAGATATGTAGAAATAAGTTGGCAAAGGATGATACTAAATGATGAGTCTCATGGGAGACTCCCTATCGTGGTGTCTTATATCAAGGAGAGGAATCATGCATGATCATGAAGCACAATGGAAGTGTTGAGATTGTGGATCTAAAAGATGTATATGTTATAAATGCTCTAAAATCTCTAAATTAGAAATAAACTATGGGGTCCCCTTTTACTATGAGAAGTGGATGAAACTTTAGGGCTCTTAAGGACCCATCTGGTAGTAGGAGAATCTCTTTGAATATGTGGTCTATGAGTAGATGCATGAGATATCAATGTTACTACCCTAGGTGTGAACACTATAACTAGAAGTGGTCTAGAATCCTAAATCTATGGAGGTGTATAAAATCTCTATGTTGGTGATGGATGCCTCAACTATGTTTGAATCATAACTAGAGGAAGAAATATAACTGGTGGAGAAATTAGAACTAACAGCAAAACTAAAATGGGCGGCACTACTAAAACTAGTGACTACAAAATAGTAGATGGCTCTAAAGTGGGGAGTGGTAACTCATATGGAACTCCACTAACTATAATAAACTGGTTAGTATGATTGAATATCATGCATATGTAAACTATAGAAGGTACTACTTAATTTTTTTTAAATAAGGTTGACCAAGTAGCATATTATAGTTGAGGTCATTTGGCATGAATTGGCAAGTAGTTGGTAGTGTCTTAGGCCCTAAGTTAAGATTGAGTGTTATTTCACCCATGAGTTTTTATGGAATTTTTTCAAAACCTTTGATGTTCATATCAGAATGGTCAAGATCTTGAGGTTATATGTTAAGACATTTAAGAAAAAAATGTTGTAAATGTTGAGTCCTAAACCATTATCAACTAATTCCCTTTTTACCACCACATCATTAATTCTTAATTGAATATACAGAGGTGGATGTTGTTCAATGAGGTGGTTTAGGGTTAAATCTTAATTTTCAAATGAAATATGTTCCTCAATCTATTGCATGGTGTTGAGGATAGACGCAACATAAGCTAGTTCGGTGGAAATAGGAATTCTAGTATTGTGAAGGGCTGCATAAACACATCTTTGTAAACATCTAATCGCTAAAGGAGATAAAGAATTAAAAATATATTGGAAAGGGTGATAACCTGAGTGATAAAGCTATATCCATGGGTGTAATCAACCTGTCTATCTTTTGAAACTTGGGTAATAGCATGTACCATATGATCTATTATAGGCATAGATCTAGTAGTAGGTATGGGATAAGAGCTAGATGTAACAAGTTTGAAAGGAGGAGGAATAAATATAACTTCTAGTATTTTCTTTTGTCTAGTATTGATAGGAAGATATTAAAAATTATCCAAGGAGTTATATGCATCTAAGTAGAAATCATGAATGTGAAATGAAATGCACGAAATGTGATTAATGAGTTGTATAATAATATGTTTATAACAAGCATTACATAGGAGAGATATCAAGCAAGGGATAGAGATTATGAATTTGTGCATGAATTTATAGAAAATTTTGACATGAATCATAACCTTTCTAACATGTTTAGCATGATAAAATTGAAAAAAATTCCATGTGGAAGATAGAAAGCAAGGGATAGTGAATATGAAATTGTTCATCAATGTATCGAAAATTTTGAGATGAACCATAACATTTTTAACATGTTTAGCATGATAAACTTGAGAATTTTTCCACATGAGTGAGAGAGAGTATACAAAAGAAATATTCAAATTTTGTGCATGTTTAGTAATGAATTTTGTAATATCATCCCTTATTATAAAAAGTAAGCATGAAATGCAAATAATAAAGATTTGCACTAACATGTGGTAAAATTCATCATTCATGTACATGATATGACCAATGATGGTATTTTTTAATAAATGTAAGAAATTTGTGTTAAATAAGTGACATCCATTATTGAAATCTAATTTTTAAATTGTAAGGTGATATCTCAAAAGAAACAAGACCTAGTATAGGTAACTAGGGTTTGAAAGATAAATATTTTGACAAATTACTACAAAATTTTGAAATTTAGAGTGGATTTTGGGTGAAATATGAAAGTAAAAAAATTAGAAAATTATTGGAAAATTACTAAGAAAATATTGGGACCTAGTATGGGAAACTAGGGTTTGAAAGAAAATTATTTTAAAATTAATATGAAATTTTAAAATTTAATGAATTTTTTTTATTTTATTATGTAGGTAGAAATCATAAAAATATAGTGAAAATTAGTAGACTATTTACCCTAGGGTTTCTAGGTTTTTTATGCACAAATGAAGTAAGTCGAGTTCACCAAATGATTTGATAGTTTTGAGAATATTGGTGTATTATTCCTAATTTAGTTAAAGGTCTAAAATATGAAATCTATAAATAAATATGTAATAATTAAGCTACAGATTTGTTTAAATTAGATTGCAATTTTGACCTTTCTAAAAATAGTAATAAGATCTAGAAAAGAAGACTTAGCTAGAAATTGATTGATATAGCTTAGACAGGATCTAATATTCATTGTACAGGACTAGGACACTATCATAAAATGAGATATGACCTTCATTTTATGATTAGATAGGAGTGTCAAAAGTGAATAGGAGTGGCACCAATGCAATAGTCCACCTCTACCACTATTGTCTTGAGAATTTGGGCTTTATAGGTTTTTTTGCTAAGTCTGTGTGACCATGTCTATGAAGTTTTGGTAGTTAGAAGTATGTAGAGTTCTCTATAGAGTATATTATCTCTTAAAACCCTATAATCCATTGTGATTTTAATAATTTTGAGAAAGAGGGGGGGTTAATTTCTGTAAGTTTCACTGTACATGTATCCACACCCCTTATGTAGGCACATTGCCTATATATCAATACTTCAAAGAAGTATCAAGCCATATGTAGTTCTTCCACTTGATGTGTTTTATGAAATTGAGTGTATAAATATGAAAAATGATAAATTAGATGTGATTAAGGTTTTTAAGGACTAGTGTAAGGATTTGAATAAGCTTGTAAATGTAATAATTGTTTATATGTAGACAATAGGGAAGATTGCTTGAGTAGTCTTACTTGTATTCTTTCTTGCTTCTTGATATTTTCCAACCCTTTTCAAATGATCTTTAAGTGGGATTTTCTAGGGAAATATTGGTTATCAGTTAAATGTACTCATGTTAGGATAATAAGGAGAAGGATGGGGAACCAAAAGGAACTGACCATTGGGGCAAAAGAAATACTTGTATAGGAGTGCTAAAAGTGGATAGGAGTGGTATTGGTGCTATAGTCTAAGTTTGGTACTATTGTCTTGAGTTGATGAGGCTTGGGGGATGGATTAGTCATGAAAAGAAGGGTTTAGCTTAGCTATGATCAAGTTTGAAAGGCTATAGATGACTGGGAAATAGTGAAAACATGCCCATGAGGGTCATGAGAGAAAGCAAGAGGGACCTATAGGTTGGGTGTCACAAGCCATAGTCAAGTTACCAATCTTTGCATTTTATATGACTACAACTATATATAGATATTTGAGTCTCAAATATAAATGGTGTCAAAGAGGATGATGAAGGAATATAAGTATGAATTACAAGGGGATAAATAATTTACTCTTTTTAGGGCACATTAATTAGTCACATGTGATTTTTAAGGTATAATAGTTCTATTATAATTTCTTCCATGAATAATATGTAAATCACTATTGTCCACAGTGTTGACCATTTTTCACGCAATAGGCCAAAAATTAGTCCCCTTCTATCCCTGCTATTCTAGGCCATTTCATTTTATGATTTTACATGAATCTATTCATTTCTATGGACTCTATATAATTTCTATGGACTCTGTAGGTTTAAATCTACAGACTCTATAGGTTTTGGATTTCTATGGACTCTACAAGTTAGTTCTTTGGTGCATGAAGGATTAGTTTAGAGAGTGCTAGGTTTTACAAGGCTTCTTCGGGCTCTTATCTAAAGAAAATCATGAAGAAATTTGGCATGGTTGAACCATTGAACCAGTTCAATGCTTTGATTCAATCCCTGGTTCAATCATTTGGTTCATTGCCTAGTTCAATGCCTTAGTTCAATCAGCCTTAGTTCATTAAACCAGTTCAATGACAAGTTCATCAGCAAAGTTTAAGGCCTTGGTTCAGTGGTTAAAGTTTAATGCTTTGGTTCAATCATTTCAGTTTAATGGACAGTTCAATGAGGAGATTCAGCAAACAATTCAAGCAGCTTAGTGTACAACATTAAATCATTAAACCAGTTCAATAGTTTAGTTCAACGCATTAGTTCAATGCATCAATTCAATCATTTAGTTCATTGGCAAGTTCAAAATCTTGGTTCAATAGGCTTGGTGCACAACATTGAACCATTAAACCGGTTCAACGATTTGGTTCAACGGGTTGGTTCAACGGGCTCGACGCGCAGTCTTGAACCAATTTTGGTTCAACAGCTTGGTTCAAGGGTGTGTCCCAAAGCTGAGGGTCCAAAATCCCTTTTGGAGGGTAGTTCAAGATCTAAAATCCCTTATAAAGGGTAGAGAATGTTTCAAAGGGTAGCTGAAGGGATTTAAGGGTAAAAGACTTAAGCGATAGGCCGAATTCTTTCAGACTTTTTATTTGAAAGAATTCCTTTAGACAGAAGGCCTAAAGGAATTTGGGGTGAAGCTTAGTTCAAAAAGGCCATCAGTACAGGGGGAAGTCAAAGAGCCCAAAGAAAATGACAAAGAGTGGTCAATTCTTATGGACCTTTATTTGCGAGAAAAAATCCTGAAACAAAAACCCGTGAAGTAGAAAAGCCAAAAAAAGGACCCGATGACTTTTACCAAGGACGGTGATATCTTGAAGGCCGTCAAATTTAAGCTAAAAAACTAACTATTGGGTGATGGCTATGCAAATGTCAAATTTAACACAGTGAAGTAGTCGTTGTTTTTGAATTGCCTGAGCGCCAAATCATGGAAATAGCCCAAAGAATGCAGTGACCCACCAAAAGATCACCCCTAATGGCTAAAAGAATAAGAAGAAGATAAGGAGCAGAAAAGACAAAGCATCTAAGTGGTAGAGGGAAGGTGAGTTATTGCTAGATGAATGGTGTAGCCTATTTCCTCCAGTTGGCACTGATGAGGGGACAAATTGTAGTCTATTTGTAAGAAAGAAGCGCAGCAATGTTCTTGCATTAATGTTTAGATGCCAAAGTCAATTTTGGTTATTGTACAGCATGGTTCTAGTAGGCCTTTTCTAAAGAATGACATCAATAACAATGGTTTCCTCTTCCCAAAGTTTAGAATGCACATAGGCCACTTGCAAAAAAGGGCACCAAAATCTTTCCCAGGAAGCACCAAGTTTCTCTTCCCCTTTCTTTAAATTGTAAACTTGTATTTTGAGAAAGGATCGACTCTCAGCCTTAAGGCAAAACTCTACCCAAAAATCTCTTAGGCTTATAAGGCAGAGCTACCAAATTTTACCTTGAATCGAAACATAGCATTTTTACCTCCATTTTGAGTTTTTCATCTTTAGTATGTGTCTATGCCTTGATTCTATGTTAAGTCATTTTCTCAATGCTTTTGCAGAATGATTTGAACATGTCTAGTGCATTTTTGAGTTTCCTTTTACAGGTCTATCAGAAGTGTCCCTAGAGGAGTATAGGCGAAGTGGATAGGTTGTTGCAGTGTGTCTCAGAATGCCTCTAGTAATTATTTCCTCCTTGTATCTCCATGGACCCCTAACCCACTGATGTAGAAGGTTCTCTCATGTCAGATGAGTGTATGGGAGCTATTTCTTGGTGGAAAGTGTATGTTTAGGTAGAGTAGATCACACATTTTTTGGTGTATCACCTTTTACTTTTTAGGCTTAGGTTCTCTTTTCAGCATCTCTCTCTCTTTTCATCCACCCTTTTTTACATTTGTTTGTTAGCAGTAGGAGAAACTAGGGCCTAAATGATACATCAGAGGGAGTTATCCCTCATCTAGAGACTCTTCCCTCCAACTTCGTCAGTCCCACAGGTGAGAGGGGAGTTTCCATTATTGCGTGAAGAAGGTAGGAACTCAGCATCCTACCAAGGGTGCAATCTTCTATGTCAATAGTTTTTGGCATGCCTGGTGGGACCAACTAGGACAGGTTTTGTCTAAAGAGTTGAAGAATTTTTGGTGTGTTCTTCAACTGACCAACCTTTAGAGGTTTTTACATCAACACCAATGGTGACTCTGAGTTGAATCAACTGGTTAAGTAGCTTGGTGCCATCAAAAATCATTTTTTGTATGTATAATTCCTTTACACAAGATCATGGGTCTTGTTTTCCTTCATATGACTATGATCAAGCTCAAGATTTTTAGAGAATCACCTCAAGCAGCTCTCTTAATTACCCTTCAATGATAAGGGAAGTAGCCTTGGAGTTTGAGAAGTAGACGATGGAGATTGACAGACTGGAGGAGTAGTATAGATATCAGTAAGAGCTAATGTATAAAGAGGAGTGTTTGTTTAGGCAAGCACATGCCTTGCAATCCATGAAGGAAGAGGTAGCAAAATGGAGAAATCTAATTATTCAGGCAGTCAGCCTTGCACACCCCCTCCTATCCTAAAGAAAGTCCCCTCTTGTACACCAAATCCTTTCTATCAGATAGCACTTGCTCACTCTAGTTCATCTGATGCATCTGCTCTCAACCCCATGTGCCTAGCTTTCCAACATCAAAGGGCATCAAAGCAACCCCCCATGGAGATCAATCTTCTCAATTCCTTATATTGTGAATCTTCCATTGGGGGAATACCATGAGCTAGCACATCCCTCTTCTAGAGACTCTTTCAGTGCATTGATAGTCTCTTCCTAGGATTCCTCAGCCTCCCCAAGTTTTGCAACATGATGTGCAGATTCTGAGTCAGAGGAAGGAATGCCAAGAACCAGCACAGAGCCTTAAAGAGGATAATGCTGGTGACCTCCAAGAAAGACTCTTTCAGGACAACCTAGCCAAACAAATTGAAGATTTAGAGGCTAGGATGGAACTGCTCTATGAAAGAGAGATAAAACTTTCAGACCTCGTGGAAGAGCCCCAGGACCTTGGAGAAAAAAAATTATTGCCTGTTCACAGGAGCAAAATTCCAATTATGAGATCCTAAACTGGGGGAAAATAGTAGAATCATGGGTCAGGAAGGAGGAGAAGAAAGGTTTTTTTCAAAACCTTGAAGAAGCTGAGGCTGCCCCTACTCATGATGATGTTGGTGACTTCCAAGAAAGGCTCTTCCAAGAGGATATGGTCAGAAAAATTGTAGAGTTGGAGTCCCAAGCAAGATTCCTCAACCAAAATGTGATGGACAGTTTAGACCTAATGGCACATTCTATGTCTGAACACACCCCATCTACACACCTCCAAGAGAGCTATCAGGCCACACTTGATATAGATGAAGTGCTAACCAAGTGGAAGGAGGAGAATCATTTTATTATAGCTCAAGGACTACCTCCTCTTCCACATGTTTTTTCTAATTCACACCTTCTAAAGGAGGAACCTATTCTATAGGAGGTGAGTGATGAGCAGAAGATCCAATTTGCAGTTCTTCAGGCAAATATCTTTGAAGGTCTAGAAATCTAGATCTTGGAGAAGGATCAAGAGAAAATATTTGAAGATCTAGAGATCTAGACCTTTGAGGAGGAAAAGGAGAGGCTGGTCTCCCTTGAAGAAAGCCTTGAAGAAGAAATCTTTAAACAAAGAGGTGATGTTATGTGGGATGAGCAATCAGCTTGTGATTCCATTTCAGACATCACAACTATCACCCTTCTTCAAGAAGGCCAAGAGGAAGTAGAGGATGGGTCTGACAGAGTCTTCAATGAGGCAGAAGGAAATGAGTCAGACCATGATGCATTACAGAGGGAATGTACCAATCAAAGGGCTTATGGTGATGAGCCAATAGCCATTGATTTCTTGGTGAAGAGCACCAGCATGAAGGACCAGCATTCAACAAGCTTCCAGGAACAAATAAAGTATATATATGCTAGAAGTGTGTTGGAATCTGATCCACTTGAATACCATCCAATCCAAGTGATAGGCAAGAGGAGCAAGTCACCAAATCTCCTTTTCATTCAGTCACTTGTCTGGCACCATAAGTCTTCTTGCCAAGAAGGAGACTTAAGAAATTTTCCCTTTGATCCAAGAGGGAAGCAGATTTACGTGGTTACTTGTATATAGTAGTTTGCTTTCAATTTCTTTTCCTACTTTCCCTAAGTGTAATTTGCATAAGTAGTGTTTTTAGCCTTGTGTGTTTCCCTTTGTGTGTAGGTTAAAAGCTTCATGTTTGATTCTTGGATCTTTGGGGCTGTTGCTAACCTTTGTTCAAGGTGCATCTAACTTCGTGCCCAATGGACTGCAAGGCAACTAGTCTTTAAGCATAGTAGGCATGTTCCCCTGGGAGTCACCAATTTGTTGACCATTTTTTGCCCCACAAGCCAAAAATTGGTCCCCTTCTGTCCCTGCTGTTCTAGGCCATTTCATTTTTTTATTTTGTATGAATCTATTCATTTCTAAGGACTCTGTAGGTCTAAATCTATGGACTCTATAGGTTTTGGATTTCTACGAACTCTGTAGGTTAGCCCTTTGGCGCATGAAGGATCAGTTCAGAGAGTGTTGGGTTTTATAAGGCTTCTTCAGGCTCTTGTCTGAATAAAATCATGAAGAAAGTTAGCATGGTTGAACCATTAAACCAGTTCAATGTTTTGATTCAATCCCTGGTTTAATTATTTGGTTCATCACCTAGTTCAATGCCTTGGTTCAATCGTCCTTAGTTCATTGAACCAGTTCAATGACAATTTCATCAACGAATTTCAAGGCCTTGGTTCAATAGTTAAAGTTCAATGATTTGGTTCAATCATTTTAGTTTAATGGATGGTTCAATGGGGAGATTTAGTGAACATTTCAAGCGGCTCGGCATGCAGCGTTGAACTGATTCAATGGTTTGATTCAACATGTTGGTTCAACATGTCAGTTCAATCATTTGGTTCATCAGCAAGTTTAAAATCTTGGTTCAATTGGCTTGGCATGCAGCATTGAACCATTAAATTAGTTCAACAAGTTGGTTCAACAGGTTGGTTCAACGGGCTCAGTGCGTAGTCTTGAACCAATTAAACTGTTGAACCAATTTTGGTTTAATGGCTTGGTTCAACAGTGTGTTTCAAGGGTGTGTCCCAAAGATGAGGGTTCAAAATCCCTTACAGAGTGTAGTTCAAGATCCAAAAGCCCTTATAGAGAGCAGAGAATGTTTCAAAGGGTAGCTGAAGGGATTTAAGGGTAAAAGACTTAAGAGATAAGCCAAATTCTTTCAGACTTTTTGTTAGAAATAATTCCTTCAGATAGAAGGCCCGAATGAATTTAGGGGGAAGCTTAGTTCAAAAATTCCACCAACATAGGGGAAGTCAAAGAGCATGAAGAAAAGGACAGAGAGCGGCCAATTCTTACAGACCTTTATCCGTGAGAAAAAAGCCTGAAACAAAAGCCTGTGAATTAGAAAAGCTGCTAAAAGGACCTGATGACTTTTGCTGAGGATGGTGATGTCTCGAAGGCTATCAAATTTAAGTATACAAACTAACCATTTGGTGATGGCCACGCAAATGTCAAATTTAACACAGTGAAGTAGCCATTGTTTTTGAACTGCCTGAGTGCCAAATCATGAAAATAGCTAGAGGAACGTAACGACCTGCTAGAAAATCACCCCTAAGGGCTGAAAGAATAAGAAGAAGACAAGGAGTAGAAAAGACAAAGCATCTAAGTGGTAGAGGGAAGGTGAGTTATTGCCAGATGAATGATGTAGCCTATTTTCTCTAGTTGGCATTGATGAGGGGACAAACTGCAATTTGTTTATAGGAAAGAGGCATGGCCATGTTCTTGCATTAATGTTTGAACACTAAAGTCAATTTTCTTGATTGTATAGCATGGTTCTAGTAGGCCTTTTTTAAAGAATGACATCAGTAACAGTGGTTTCCTCTTCCCAAGGTTCAGAATGCACATGGGCCACGTGCAAAAAAGAGCACCAAAATCTTTCCCAGGAAGCGCCAAGTTTCTCTTCCTCTTTCTATAAATTGTAAACTTCTCTTTTGAGAAAGGATTGACTCTCAGCCTTAAGGCAAAACTCTGCCCAAAAATCTCTCGGGCTTGTAAGGCATAGCTACCAGATTTTACCTTGAATCAAAACATAGCATTTTTACCTCCATTCTAAGTTTTGCATCTTTAGTATGTGTCTATGCCTTGATTCTGTGTTAAGTCATTTTCTCAATGGTTTTGTAGAATGATTTCAACATGTATGGTGCATTTTTGAGTTTCCTTTTATAGGTCTATCAGAAGTGTCCCTAGAGGAGTATAGGTGAAGTGGATAGGCTGCTACAGTGTGTCTAGGAATGCCTCTAGTAGTTATTTCCTCCCTGTATCTCCATGGACCCCTGACCCACTGATGCAAAAGGGTCTCTCATGTCAGATGAAGTGTATGGGAGCTGTTTCTCGATGGATAGTGTATGTTCAGGTGGAGTAGATCACACATTTTTTGGTGTATCACCTTTTACTTTTTAGGCTTAGGTTCTATTTTCAGCATCTCTTTGTCTCTTTTCATCCCCCCCTTTTTTACATTTGTTTGTTAGTAGTAGGAGAAACCAGGGCCTAAATGATACATTAAAGGGAGCTATCCCTCATCTAGAGACTCTCCCCTCTAGCTTCACTGGTCCCACAGGTGAGAGGGGAGTTTCCATTGTTGTGTGAAGAATGCAAGAGCTCAGCCTCCTACCAAGGGTGCAATCTTCTGCATCAACACATAGGTCTAATAAAATTATGAAATATAGAAAGTATTTATCTTAGATAATTAAGAGGACATCCAAGTAATATATTATATGACGGTAAGTAGATGGAATTGTTGAATAATTCCATGGACATATTTCCATTACATCTACACATTATAACTTAATGTGTACACATAATTTCTATAATTTTTATAATTTATTTGAACATAGGCTCATAAAAATATGAGCTATAATTCATACATGTTATGTGAAATGTATATCTACATTACACATAATGTGTACATGTTATAACCTTTATAAACAAAAAAGGCTTAAACACATGGCCATTCTCATTCTCACTTGTTTTATTATTTCCTTTAAGCTTATATGCCATAGATTACATTTGCATTGTGCTTGGAGGAGGATAAAACACATTACCATCATTCATGTCCTTGATGAATTGATAATGCTGCCATGGAGGGGAGGTAAGCAAAAACCAAACCTATTAACACAATATTTTAGTAATTTTTTTTATTTGCATTATTTTATTATTAATACCAATTTTTTGGAGCAATAAGTTTAAGTACAAGATAAAATCCTATTAACTCTCCTCATAACCTTGTATTTGACCCTCCTAACCCTCTTTACCCTCCTACAATTTTACAATACCCCCTAGGAATTCAAAAGGATTTGGATGCACACATAGTCAAAAATAAAATAAAAATTGAATAAACAATAAAGAGAATGAGGAACTCCACTTTTACCAACACCCACCAAAATTATTTGGCTAATACCCTAGAGTCATTAATAGGCCAAGTTGATTTGATAAGTCAAATTGATAGATGCACATCATATAAGAATATATGTAGGGCTTATTATGCTAATAAAAATTAGCATGTGAGATGAAGGATAAACAAATATCAAAATACCTAATTTATGCCTTATTAATCAATCCAACAAATAATGCACCTTTTCCACTATCTAAAAAATATTTTCCAATACATTGATGCCAACACAATTTCATTAGAGGTAATTTTTGGGACTATTGGTGGATGGCATTTGATTACCACCTTGTAACAACCATGATATTCCATTGAATTTTTTGAGGAAACTCTGTTACAACTTTTTACTCAATGAGATTCCAAACTATTTTGACAACTTAGAGTTTCAAGGCCAATGTAAAGGATTTGCATAGGATAGACTAGGTGGACATCATGCACCTAATCATCTAGTAAGATTCCCTAAAAAAAATCCACTTAAGCCTAAGATCCCCTCAATAGTAAAGGAGGTCATAGACATCGACACTTCTCATTTACTTAGTGTGTTTAACAACACACTCATTCAACAT